>JALHBW010000106.1:0-188635 GCA_024339985.1 Tolypocladium endophyticum
AAAAAAAAAAAAAAAAAAAAAAAAAAAAAAAAAATTAAAAAAAAAAAAGGCGCTTTAAGCACCTTTGGCTCTACTGCGTCAATAGCATTTACTCAATCTGAAATGATTTGGGGTATTGTACAACTCAATGACTCTCCGTCCGCTTTAAGCAAGGCGAGCCGAATGTCTATATCTCTCATTTCGAAAGGAAATCTCGCTCCCGATATCTTGACAAAAAGCTGTTACCACTCATCTTCCTCCATCATCATATCGGTCGTCATTATGCGTCCAGGGTCCCTTTCGCAAGGGTTCAAAATGTCAGATCCCACAACTCGTCTAAAGATACAGGGCAAGGAAAATGTTGCTGTTTCAGACCCGTCTAAGAATAGGGGGCATGGCTGTTGACGGCGCCGACTTTGGACGCCACAGACCATGAAAATAACAAAGAACAAGTAGTAGTCGCTCGAGGGGCATTGTCGTCGACAAAGAAAATACCGTATTTTGCCGGGATTGCAAAGCAGTATGTAAAAACAAAAGACAAAACAAGGAATAAAAAAGGTACATTCTTGAAGCTGCGAGCTCAATTACTGCGGGATCGGCGGCAGCGCACGTGTCGGTGGCGGAGCCAGGGGTGGTCCTGCAGCCAAGTGCGGCATGCTTCTGCGACTCAAAAGGACCTTGGTCGCCTTATCAACCTTACGATTCGCACTGTTGGCGTGGCCCGGAAGCGGTGGGAGAGGCAAAGTAGGAGGTGCTGCTTGAGGTGGTTCAACGACAAGGGGGCTGTGGAGGTTGTGCGCACGATTCAATCTCTCCGACGGAATCGAACTCATGCTGGCTCGCTTTGCGGCGCGAGACGCCTCAACTGATCGACTCCGGGGCCCGCTGATGTCTACCAGAGAAGATCGGTACTTTTTTCGGCCATCCGCCCGGGGCGCTTCCGCCGGCAATGATGCTGTTCCTTGGGATTCTTGGGGTTGTGCCGTGGACAGAGCCGTGGTCGTTTTCAAAACTCCTGCATCAGCTTCTCGCATCGCATCGACACCTGAGCTTTGGTGGGGGCTGGAAGTGATCCTGCTGGCTCGTCTTTCGTTAATCTCCTTGGAAGCGATGCTGGAATCTCGAGAAGGTGTGTCGCCATGCAGCCTATCTTGACCGCGAGATGTGGACCGGAATGGCTGCTGAGCAGCCTTTGTGGTAAATGATTCTTGCCGGCTGGCCCTGTGTCCGGTCGTAGGTCGCGGGGGAACTTCCTGCGGGGATGGCTGGTCCATGACCATCGAGAGAGGTCGAGTGTCTCGCACGACTGGCGGGGGCTTACCCCTTAGAACACGGAGAGACGTCTCGGAGTGTGATTCCCTCGGCGGTGGGCTATTCACCTCTGCCAGTGTCGTCCTCGCGTACGAGAACCGTCTGTTAGAGGAATGAGGTACGCTGAAATTGGGAGTCGGGCGTGCGCCGACAGGAAGGGTGACTCCGTCGCCTTGGAGGACAGTGACGCTGGTAGAGGGAGGCCGCGGTCTGGTCTGCTTGGAGCTGCCTGGTTCGACGAACGGCCTGGCCACTTGCACCGACTGCCGACGATTGGAGATGTCGGTGGCGTTGGGTCTCGGCCTGATCACAGCATTGGAGTGTTCATTAGGACGAGCTGATGAAGCATCTAAGTTTGACGCGAAGCTTTCTCTGGTCGGTGATCCTTCAGGGGAAGAAGCAGCAGAGGTGACAATCGTCCGCTGGCCGGATGAAATGAAGGAGAGGCGGTTGGAGCCCTCACGCAGATTCTCCAACTGGCGCCCATCCTGCGATAAGACACTGTTGGTCGTGGATTCGCCGTCTAGAGACTGATCTCGAACAGTGTCCGGGCTGGCGAGTCTCGTTGAGCCATCGCTACTTCTTGGTCCTCGGTCGCTGTCTGTCGCAGGAGGCCCTATACTTCTGCTAAATCGAGAGAGATCTCTGACGATGAGAGTGCGCTGGCTGGGACGCTCCCGGATATGCTGAGAGCTCCCGTCCGTCTTCGGCTTCCCCGTCTCCGAAAGATTTTTCTTGCCGCCTAATTTTTCGATTCCAGTGCGCAACGCAGCTATCCAACTCTCCATAACGTCGGCGCTCTCGAAAACCATGAGTAGGTTAGAGACACTGCGTCTGTCGAGTCGAAAGGGCAATTTGGAAAACAAGGACCGCGACTCCGAGGTCGATCCGCCATCGGCTTCGGCCGTAGATGAAACGTGGACGACCCAGTGTCGTCCCGGTATCGCGTCAGTCGCGAAAGCGGCAGAGGAAGGACCGAGGCGAAGGATCTTTTCGGGGAGGCGATCAAAGGGCCCACTGCTGGCATACTGCAACAGGTATCCAGATGTTACCAGGACGTAAATCTTGGTGGTCCATTCCAAGCTCTCGGCAGACACGGACAGATTGCGTCGGTGTTTCCTCTTTTCCTGTTCTTTTCTTACCTGCTCAACCTCATCCTGGACATCGTGGTCTTCGTCCCGCACCTTGGTGCTGTTCTTTTTCTCGTTGAGTCGCAAAATGGCATCTGCCGACAATATAGCTGCAGGCAACGTGACGTGGCAGACGGCTTGGGGAAAGGCTTTGAACAGCGGCGGCATCGACCAATTCGCAAGAGTCTCCCGAGACTGCCCGGAGGCTTTTGGAGTAGCTCTTTTTTGCTTC
Organism: Tolypocladium endophyticum; assembly: GCA_024339985.1. Classification (NCBI taxonomy): domain Eukaryota; kingdom Fungi; phylum Ascomycota; class Sordariomycetes; order Hypocreales; family Ophiocordycipitaceae; genus Tolypocladium; species Tolypocladium endophyticum. Next base: position 2,653 of record JALHBW010000106.1, read on the forward strand.
CTGGCGTCCCCTTGCTCGGGATGAGCATGCTGGCTGAACGCTGGCGGCACGGGGGTCGTGGACAACTGTTGCCGTTGGGATAGAGTGACTTCGGACCTGTGGCCCTGAGGCCAATGACCAATGTCGGTGATGGAGGATCGGATGCTCACGGCGCTGGGGGTGTGGATTGCAAGCAAGCGTGCTTCGGGTGCCTTGGCTGCCTTGGAGCGTCCAAAGATGCTCCTCAGCCCCAGTCTCGACTCCCGGCGCCCGAGTTTCTCTTGCCGCAGCAACACCGGATCCTCGTCTTGTACATGATCCACGTCGAATCGTCGGGAGTGGGCAAATTTCGTGTGCTGGCTCGAAGGGCTATCTAGAGCTCCCCCATAAGCCATATCTTGGCAAAGTGTAGACGCTGTATGCCCCGGATTCAGATGGGCGAGTGCGGTACGAATGCTGCCGAACGAGCGCTAGGGAAGATGGGACGGGCCATGCGAGGTGAAGTCAAGTGACGAGGTCGATGCTGTTAACAATGGCCGAGACACGGTAGGTGCAGATCAACGCAAGCCCTAGAAATACAAGAAGATGTGGTGTTGCGGCGGCGGCGCAACACACCAACGCGTGTCAGACGACGTGCGTAATGCGGCAGTGAGTGTGATCCGGGTCTGGACGATCTTTTGAACACCCGGGGGCTTAGCAGCGAGCTGTGTGACCTGGAGATGCGCCCAGTCTTCGCCAAGGCGTTGGTCTAAGAGCTAAAGAAGCGTCTGCTCGACGTGCGAAACGCGAACTGTCAAGAGATGGAGTAGTAGCGGAACACAGACTGGGAGGGGATTGGAAGCAAACGAAAGACGGGACAGGTAAGGAGAGAAATGAAGGCAGCGAGGATCTTGAGACCTCGCACACATGTGATGTGTTGGTGTAGTTAGCCTGACGCAGCGTACGAAGCAGCGCGCACAAATATCTGCGGCTGCGGCAGCGCCGTCTCAGTCGGCAGTCCGCACGTCCCTTTCATCCTGGTAAAAGCTCAGGCAGCAGGACACTGCTCAAGCCTCTGAATGACGGCCGCTGGCGCACGCAGGAACAGCCATGGCGCCTGCGTAAGGTGCGCGCCATTGGGCGGCGAGTCGTCGCGAGTCGTCGCGAGCCGCCCCTGTTACAGCCGGGACCCAGGCTCGCCAGACGGTTCCACGCGATCCACAGGGGGGGTCGATGTGAACAGGGGCCGGGGGATGCGAACGGTCGCGCAGCTGGACAATGCGCTGACAAGAGGAGCCCATGGAGCCTCAGGGGCCGGAGGGCTGGAGCGGACCTGGCAGGGGTGGGCATGGGCGGGGCCCGAGGTCGAATTCGCTTTGTTCCGGCGCTGCATGTTTCTGCCATGCTTTCCATGTTGCTGCGCCCTCCGCGTGCATGTTTGCGGCGATGCGCTGCTTCGTAGCGACATCATGTCTGTCCGAGGTGCGTAGTCATGTACGGTCATCGAATAAGATCATGTGATTCCCCTGCGCTATGCAGGCGCGAACTCTCCCTGCATGAAATGACGCCCAGCCCAGTCCACCAGCACATCATCAGCAGGCCCCCGGAACAGCAGCGGCGCTCACCGGTTTTTCTTCTTTCTCCTTCTTTCGAGCAAATGTTGGTTAACTGCTCGGACTGCGGAGTACAGAGCCTAAATTTGGCGTGTCAGTGCCGTTGCATCCCCGCAGAAAATCAAGACGCTGGCAATGGTGACTCCATCTTCGCCCTTCCGGTGCACACTTCCGCTCGGTCCTCTGCCACCTACACTGGACGAGCGTAGACCCTGTATATTCAACCGGGCTCAACCTGTCATTACCCAAGCCAGGCCTGCAGCCCTCGTCGACAAGAAGCAACTCTCTCTTTTCCACAAGCCTCGTCATATGCTGATTGACATGTCGCATCAGCCCGACGGAGTACGGAGTGCCATTTAGTTAGCGAGTTGCCCGCCATCCCGCTCTCCGGCTGGCCGGATCACCTCGCCTTGCCCCCTGTCTTTATTATTCTTAGTTCCTCTCGTCACCCACGCGGTGGGCCTAGCGCGGGCTAGCGCTTCGCAGGACTGCCCTTCATCGGCCCACCAGCGTGATGCTAAGACCTTGGGCATTGAGACTTCCAGCAGGGAAGCCCCAGATCCTCGTGAGAGGGGAGAGCCAGACTTTGGTTCAAAGCCAGGATGAAGAATGCTTAGCGCTGCGGGTTGTGGGCAAGGACATGATTTTCTCAAAACCTGCCTCGATCCAAAGTGTGGAGGGCCTTGCTCGCCATGCCCTCAGAACGAAATGTAATTGGAGACGGGGTGGGCAGACGCACTCGTACGTTTATGTACTCGTAATATCGACAATGCCTCTCGACGCCAGCCCTGCTTCTCCACCCAGGGCGGGTACTCGACTGAACAAATTCAGCGCTCTAAAAGCCTGAATAAGCGGCGACTGAGGCTGCAAACATTGCCTTACTCGTACAGTTCCTGTTTGTCGTGTGCCTAATAAGCACGCCTTGTCCAGTGCAACCTGCTTAGCACCTGTCATTTTCCCTTTAGCGGGCGCCCCGAGCACAGCGGAGGACTACCTTAGGCTGAATCCAGATGTGATCGGACCTCTCCCGAAGGACACAAAATGCGACGGGCACCGCCGGCCAGGGGCTGGTTTATTGACTTGTCCCAGTACATAAGTTTTGGAGCATGTTGGTTTGGATCTTGCACTGCGGGACTGGAAGACCGAGAGTAAAGATGCTCCGGCTTGGACGAGACAAGCAGCCAAAACGTCTGTCTTGGCTGATCGCTGAGAATGTGGCCCAACATCACACGTCGTCGTCGTCTCTCGTTTCACGGTGCTCATGGACAAGATTCATCTCCCCCAATTACACGGCCACATTTCTCTCTACTCGTATTGCTCGTCGGTGTACTCCGTACTCGTAGTCCATACCCAGCCTTGTGGATGGGACGAAGCCAAGTATAATGCATTACGCGTCTTGGTTAACACTGCATGACGGCTCGGTTAAGCTAAAATTACGCCTCAGTCCTAACAGCAAGTTGGCGGATAGCACGAGCAGTCTTGCCTTGGACCTTCCGCTCCTTAAGAGTCTGAGTCATAATAGCACGCAGCTTCTTGGATGGAAAACACTGCGTCCTCGCGGCGGACAACAAATGCCATCATGCATGCAGGCGGCACTGCAGGGGTCCGCGCTGTGTGACCGCTGGTCGCGAATCCCCTGGTCCCTGCAGTAGCGGCAAGGTATTCGGCTCGGAACACCGCAAGGCCACCTGCTGCGGCCGATGGATGGAGGAATGGATGGGCTTCGGAGAACGCGCCAACGCCGCGTGCACCGAGCACGGGGCCGCCGGGAATAACGTTGCTTTCGGCTCCGTTCGCGTCCAGCTCTTCCGTTTCCTGGACAGCTGGGCTGTTCGACGTTTTATGCTCTCGAGTCCTCGGCCCGTTTGATGGGATCAGGTTCTGGCTGGGATCCTCGTGAGACGGCCACGTCTGCCGACGTGCCGTTTTGCCCGCTTCTCTGAGTCGGAAATCGTAACGGCCGGTCTTGATAGCGAGGTTTTGTCCGGGAGGCCGCCGCTGGGCATTCGCATTTTCCAAGGAATCAGCTCGGTTCCGGGGTCAAATCTGTGGAGAAAAGGCTCTCGGGCTCGGTGCTCCCGTTGAAACATTTTAGGATGCGACGGGAAACGCGGTGGACTGGATGTTTCATCTTTTCGGTCCAGAGGCTCGGGGCCCACAGGTGGTGTGGTGTTGGCTACGGGCCGGCTGTTTGAGGGCCTGCAGCCGCGTCGCAAAATCGACCGCAGACGATCACCTTATCCCCAATCTTACTCATTCCACCACACAACTCTCCCCCATCCGCGACGCCCTCAGCCGCACTCGCCGCCAACGCGCCGTGTCGCTCGTTCACGATGGATGTGGCTCTCGAGCTTCTTGATCCCCTCGTTTTCGACAAGGCGTACGCCTGGGCCTTGCCTCGTCCCAGCGCTCCCGGCGACCTGGGCAACGGCTCATATCCAGATCCCAGCTCCAGTCTCCTTGGCGCCGCCCCTCAGTCAGTATGGCCGCGGGACAACATCTATCGCCAGATCATATCGATTCTAGTCGTCACCCAGCTGGGAGCGACCTCGCTCTACCTCATTTTCAGCGCCCTGTCCTACTACTTCATATTTGACCGACGTCTCGAGTACCATCCGCGCTTCCTAAAGAACCAAGTCCGCCAGGAGATCAAGTCGTCGCTTTCTGCCGTTCCCTTCATCAACATCCTAACTCTGCCGTGGTTTCTGGCCGAGGTTCGTGGCAAGAGCTTGCTGTACGCCGACGTGAGCGAGTACGGCTACGCCTGGCTGTTGATCTCGACCGTGCTATACATGGTCTTTAACGATATCGGCATCTACTGGATTCATCGCCTGGAGCATCACCCCAGCGTTTACAAATACATACACAAGCCACACCATAAATGGATCGGTGAGTCCGATTTGCGCCAGTGGCGCCGCCCCATGCTAACGATACATCACCACCAGTTCCCACACCGTGGGCCGCCCTGGCCTTCCACCCGCTTGACGGATATGTGCAGTCTATGCCATACCAGTAAGTCCCTCTCGCCCAAGCTTCCCTGTCGCTTGCCATCCTTTTATTGACATTTGAGGCAAAGCGTGTTTCCCTTCATCTGCCCAATCCAACGATATTTATACCTGGTTCTCTTTGTGGCCGTCCAGATATGGACTATCCTTATCCACGACGGTGACATGATCACGGGTCACTGGACCGAGAAGTTCATCAACAGTCCCGCCCACCACACACTTCACCATATCTACTTCACCGTCAACTACGGCCAGTACTTCACCTGGGCCGACACTTATTTCGGCTCCCACAGGGCCCCGGACCCTACCCTCGACCCTCTGCATGATGCCCTGAAGGTCATGCGCGCGAAAGGACTCGTCGACGAGCAGGGCAACCCAATCAATAAGCCCAAGAAGGAATAAAGCGGTATACATTTATACGGGGACGAACTCGTCTCATTTTAAGCAAAGCCTGCCCGTTGCAATCGCAGCCATCGCAGCAATATGTAATTACTAATAGACATACACGCAACCCAGCTCAAATTTGTTTGCATCATTAGGACTTCAAAAACGCTGCTGCATACTTGTTCCACTCGAGTCCTCGTGAAGTTATGGCGAGTCTGGAGCTTTGCAAGGTGATCAAAATATGGTGGAACGAAGCATTAAGCTGTCACTTTCATTCAGGGTTCAAATGTCTGCGAACGGTACGACGAGCCTCGTATTCGCCGATGTTGGAACTGTAACGATAGCACCGCTGGCTCCGTGCCTCTGCTGGCTCTGCTCGCTCTGGCACCCTTACTATAGACCCTAATTAATTGCGGCGGATGGACTTCGAGGGCTGTTGATGTGTTATGCCCGTCTGCACGACTTACGAGCCGTTTCTTCGGATATACCGGTAATGTGCCGTGGTAGCATTGGGACTTGAAGGACGACAAGAAGGCGAGGCGAGCCCGATTGGTCGACTCCCCAGGAGGATGCCACGAGAGTTTTGGGGGTGCCACATGAAACCAATCGGGGTTTGCAGCTCGTGGCCCAGTATCTCGATCAAAAGTTGTGGTGTGCTGGGAAGTGTTTGCTCCCTAATTTATTGCCGTCTGCCACTGCGAAAGTGGCCCCACCATCAGGAGCTCCCCCAAGCTCCTCGCTGCTTCCAGCCGCCCCTCCCCGCAGTCGCCTGACGGACCCCATGACCTCACAAGCTGCCACTGCGTCACAGCGGCCACCTGCCGGACCAAATCGTCTCTACCGTCGGTCGACTTCAAGCATCGCCACTTGCTCGCCATGCTTGTCTCTCATCAATCTTTACAAACATTAAGTGTTCTATAAAGGGTCTTTCCTTGGGCTAAGGTAGCCTTTGCTGCGCCGTGCCCTTGGCTCACGACCACTGTCATCTGGACCCCTCCCAAAGCTGCACTCCAAAGCCTAAACCACACGTGCACTCGCGGCCACACGTCAAACTTGTTTGGCAGCTGTCGTGGCAACGTATCACAGTTCCTTCGACTTCATCCCCCTCCTCCCTTTCGTTTCATCAAGAGCGACTTCGCAGTAACACGATGGCGACAAACGGGGAGGAGCTCATGCTCGCCCGCTCAGAATCCCCCACCGCCTCTCCGCGCTCCGCGTCCTTTTCGTTGCAGGCGGCGGCGACCATGAATGCCAGCATGCAGCGTGAACCGTCGCGACGTACGTCTGCCGCCCAACCCCTTCTATTGACTGACCATCACCTGACCTGCGGGCAGGATCATCCGGCAGCTCATTGACGCGGAATGCATCTTCACCCCAAGGCCGACGGCGCTCGACGGTGCTCATGAACCTTCAACTCAACGACCCAACTGTGCCGGCGCCTGGTGAGATGGCCCTTCACGAGTCATCTGGATATCAGCGATTGAGCCCGCAACCTCTTTCCGGATCCCCTCTGATGGCTGATCCCCATCATCATCGGGCACCGAGCCTGGGTGAACTGCACCAGGAGCTGGAAGCGGAGCAAGAGGCGCACGTGGTACGTTGCAAAAAATCGTCTGCGGCAGGTCAAAATCTAACATGGGCTAGAATCGCCTTCTGCAGATGATTAGACAGCAGCAGTTGGAGCTTGAGCGTCTCCAGGCTGGACGTCCAGCTCAGAGTCGGGACACGTCAACCGACGAAGGCGCCTCGTCGGAGACTCGCGAGAGGCCGATTCCGGGGGCTTCGCAACAGTCCTCCATGTCGCAGACGGAAGTGCCTGGCGGCCTTCCCGTTGGGTCTTCCGGATCGTTCTCCCGTTCGCCTGTCTTTCCGCATCCTCGAAGCTCCTTTGATATGGCGCGCGCAGATCTCCACCGTCGATCCAGAACACCAAGCCGAGGCGCATCCCCGAGGCTGCGAGCAACTTCTATCAGCGCTGAGAGCGGAGATTGGATTCTAGGCGGTCGCGACGAGAGCGCATTCTACCAAGCGGAGACTCGGTTGCTGGTGCGCGAGAACCAGATGCTACGACATCGTATCCGGGACCTCGGTGAGTATTGCTCGTCGATTGCGAAGTCGATGATCAGAGTCTAATAGTAGGCTAGAGAAGCAACTGGCCGAGACGTCGACCGGTTCCCTTGCGGCGAGCGAACCGTCGATACCATCTTTGCTTACGCAATCGTCATCCACGGTGGAGGAAGAAGAAGAACCGTAACCTGCTCCGAAAAAGTCGTTTATTTTTTGTCTGACTGGTGCTCGGAATCACGCGGCTTCACGAATGGGACATTTTCTGCGGCGGGGTCTTACAGAGGCCATAGGGTTAGGAATGTTCGGTCAACGTCACTCGCGTCACTCATGATCATATGTTAGACAGTCATGGGCGGGCAGAATGATGGAATTATAACAACAATTTCTGTCGTTCGCGGTAAGAAGGCACCGATGGCGAGGTAGGCTTGTTACAAGACACAATGTGTCGGCGGACAGGCATACGAATGGATGGGGTCCAAGCTGGCCATGTGGATGCTGAATCACCCGCATGGATTGATATGATAAGCTATGACGTCAGATGCTCCAGCGCTGCAATGGATCAAAACAAAAAATATTACCTTCATGTATGTGCCTAGGGAGCGAGGACTCGGAGAGGATCGGCACGGGGCCAGCATCGCCGGTCTGAGACCGGCCCGTATCACTCCATCCATGGCCGAAATATGGGGCACAGGACTGATGTCATTGGGCCTGTGCTGTGGAGATCGGCAATTGGGAGCTCCCAATCCCGGGACCGGACCCGGGCTCTTTGACTTCAACACGTCGAATCTAGGTCCGGGCGCCCGCGCTGCTCAAAGCTTGGGCAACCTTGTGTCTGCTCTCTGGTCAACATGATGCTGGGTCGGCGATCTGGCGCAGTGCTTGGGGCGACATTAGGCGGAGGCTGCGGTGTCCAGAGGCTGCTGTTCAGCTCTAGCACAGCCAGGCGCGCCGACTTTACACATGTGGTGAGCTCACAGACCCCAGGGTGCTTTGAACTCAATGACGATTGGCATGCTAACGGGAAACCAGGTCATCGGCGGCGGCGTCGTTGGCTTCGCCGTGGCCCGCCAGCTGGCCGCCCGGCCGTCCACCAGCACGCTGCTCCTCGAGCGCAACTCCGCCGTTGGCATGGAGACGAGCTCGCGCAACAGCGAGGTCATCCACGCGGGCATCTACTACGGCGCGACGAGCCTCAAGACGCGGCTGTGCGTGCGCGGCAAACAGCTGCTCTACGGCTTCTGCGAGCGCCATGCCGTGGCGCACCGCCGCACGGGCAAGTGGATCGTCGCGCAGACGGACGAGCAGCGCGCCGCCCTGGAACGCATCCATGCTCTCTGCCGTGACGAGATTGGCGTCGAAACGCGGTGGGTAGGCGAGCAGGAGGTGGAGAGGGATGGCGAGGGCGTGAGGGCGAGCACGGGCGCGCTGGACAGCCCGACGACGGGCATCGTCGACGTCCACGGGCTCATGATGTGCCTGCTGGGCCATTTGGAGGACGCCGGCGGCGTTGTGGCTCTGAACTCCCCCGTCACCGGCATCCGGCCGCTGGGATCTTCCACCCCTGGCAGTGCCGGCTGGGAGATCGACGTCCGCGACGCCTCGACGGGCGAGGTCTCCGTTATCACGACCGAGACCCTCATCAACTCCGCAGGACTCGGCGCCGTAGACATCCACAACATGATTGTGCCCGAGCCCCTTCGCCGTCGCTTATACTTCGCCAAGGGCAACTACTTCTCCTACGCCGCCTCCCACCCGCGTGTGTCGCGCCTCATCTATCCCGCGCCCGACCCCGGCGCCGGCGGCCTCGGCACGCACCTGACGCTCGACCTCGGCGGCCGCGTGCGCTTCGGCCCAGACGTCGAATGGGTCGACTCGCCCGACGACCTGGCCGTCAACCCTGCGCGGCTGTCCGAGGCCATCGCCGAGATCAAAAAGTACCTCCCTGGCGTGGACGAAAGCTGCCTGACGCCCGACTACGCGGGCATACGGCCGAAGCTCGCCCCCAAGAACACGGGCGCCAAGGGCGCAGGGTTCAACGACTTCATCGTCAGGAAGGAGGATGGATACGAGGGCTGGGTCAACCTGCTGGGCATCGAGAGCCCCGGCCTCACGAGCAGTCTCGCCATCGCCGAGGAGGTCGACCAGCTGATGCACGGAAGCGTTGGCACATGATGAACTCATTGAAGTACAGGAGCTCTGATATGACAGACTCTGCTCGCAACGGCCAACCAAAACTTGTTTGATCCTTCCGCATAGAAAAGCGACCAAGATTCGGATATCATACAGCAAGGCAGAACAATGCAGAAGCGTGCGATTGCCTACGACAGCGACATGTAGGCCCTGGCAGATAGATGCGGACGCTGCAGCACACACATAACGAATGACTTCCACATGCCCTCCTGAGGTATCCATGCAAGAAAAAAAACCAATCTCCCCTGTCATTAGCTCATTTTCGCCTGCCACGGAGCGTCCTCAATGACAATAGCAGGGCCCCGTGTCGCGTACGCTGGGCAAAAGCGAAACAAAAGCAAACCCGTTCCCGAAACGCCTCGTAGTCAAGCCTTGAACGCCATGTTGAAGCTCGGCGCGTAAAGCGTCGGCGGTGCAAATGCCCCTGCGATCAAAATTATCTTTTGCTTAATTTGATTAGCTCATCGTGATGCTCGGACAAAACTTTCGGCTCTGAACGTTGATGCGTAGTTCGTAGATGCCATTCTGCGCCCCGACAAACCTATGGGAAGGGCATTGCGTTAGCTTCCGTGACCTTTGCAAGGAGAATGTCAAGTCTAAGCCCTTACAAGCTGCGGCCGTCAGCGGTCCAGGCCAACCCAGCTGTGTTGTCTGGCGACGGAGGGACCTCAAACACGCCGTGGTCCAACGTTCCTCGGATGGCGCTCTCCTCCCACCGGTTCATCGCCTGGTTGACCAGTGGCACAAGGAGTGTCGAATCCTCGTGATCGGCCTCTCCTGCTGGCCGCTCCCTGGCCTGCAGAATCTCGAGCACATTCAAGTACGCCGCGTCGGGCCTCTCACGCTGGTCACGCATGGCTGCGACTGTCTCGCCAATCCTGTCCATAAGGCGTTGGTCCGGTCGACGGACAGGTTGCCGTGTCTCCGCAGCCTCGCGTACGAGCTGCCGGGCGGTACGAACTCGCTCCGACATACGTTCACGTTGATCCCGATAGGAGCCGAGCATTTCCCCCATCGCGCGGCCCACACTGCTGCTGCGTTCCCTTGTCCCTGGGGAGTCGCCGCTGTTACCTCGAAAATTTGACAGGTAGGTCCAAGTCAAGTCCGGCGGTCCTCTTGATCCTTCCTCGGTACCTCTCGGGGAAAATCGATCTCGACGCCGCCTGTCGCCCTGGATAGCCTCCAGCACCAACGTCTCGTTCGCCGTAAGCGGCTGGTTCAGCGTTTCTAGGCCCTCCACGTGCGGCCTGCGACTAGTGGTCGACGGGTTCGACCTGTTGCTCCGCCGCTCGCCCTGACTGTTTAACAACCGCGGATCGATGGTATTGCGGTCGAGAATGTCGATATGATCGTAGTCACCTTCAACATTGATATCGACAATCTGGCGAATGATGAAATTGCTTCGCATGTCGGCAAAGCCAATATGCCCACGGTCTTCTGTCCATGCTAAAATGTCGAAAGGGCCCGGGCAGAATGCCATGTCTCGAACCGCTCCCGGTCCACTTTCTGGACGTGAGGACTTGAAGGTGGTAATAAGGGGCTCAGAACCAAACTCGGTGAGCAGAGTTGTATCAAATATAGATATGGTGCCGTGTTGGGTTCCGACAGCCAAGTAGGCCCCCGAAGATGAAAAGCAGGCAGCGAAACTCCCGCGGCTGTCGGATCGGTCGTCCTTTCTTTGGCTCTTGAGAAGGAATCTCTGCTTCGGCTCCCACATATACCCGCTGGACTCCCCAGAAGAAGAAGACGGCGACTCTGCAGGGCGCTCCACACGCTCGTGGACATATAAATAGGGGTCGTCCAAGATAGCAACCAGAAGTCGCCCGTCGGGGGAGATGATGGCACGGTTCACAAAATCAGGATACGTAACCACATCCAGAGGCTCCGTCTTCTCGTTTCGATCAAAGTCGCGCAAGCTCACGAGCACTACCGTTCGGTCATTATTGGCCAGAACGGCCACTCCCTCTGTGTATGCTGCATCTGCGGCGGGTAACGTCGTCGATGGAAACCAGAGCGTGACGCAGTTGACGCGATCCTTTGCCAGTTTCATACTCTTTGCGATCAGGCTCTTACTCGACCGACGCGCCTGGGCGAGAAGCGAGAGCAGGGGGTCGTCACGCAATTCATCGAGTCCAAGCTGTTGCCGCGTCTCGGGATCCAGCTCGAGGCCAATAAGTTCCGAAGTTTGAGGGTCTTCGCTGCCATCGTCGAGCCGAATGGCGACAAACTCGCCCGTCTCGCTTCCACAGCAGAGCCAGCCGTTGGCGGCAACCAGACAGCGCGGCGCAAAGGTCAGAAGCTTGATCGTCTCGCATTCGTGGGTGAGTGTATTGAGGCGCTGCACGTGGTTGCATCCGCTGCCGCCAGGAAAGTACACGAGATGTCGCTTCTCGGCGCTGATGAGGGAACGTAGCTGCCAATGTCTAGGGTATGGGCCAATGGTCTCAGCGCAAGTGTCCTTGAGAGTGGGGGGGTTGGGCCGCTTGGAGCAAAAGCGACGTACTGCGATCGGACGGGGACGCGGTAGTGTTTGCGTGCACTTTTAGAGACGATGCTGTCGGTCGGGTAGGACCTGTCGACGGTCATGATGCCATCAGCTTCAAGGTACTCGACGAGGAGGCGGAGGAGCCGGACGGGGGAGACAAACACGCCATCGTCGTTGGCTGCCATGTTCGGTGCCGCCGTCTTGGCCGCAGCCGAGGGCAGCCGCAACGACTCTGCGGTGCTTTGGGTGCCGCGTGAGCGCCGAGGCCCGTCGGTGTATCGCGCACCCTCCAAGCCCAGGCAGCTGTGTCGAACGCGGAGCTGAGCCGGGCAGTCAGTCGCGCGCGTGAGGCGTAGCGGCGGTCGAGCAGTGCGTGCGGCCGGATCGGCAGCAGCGGGTCGATGGCAAAAAGGCGAGCCAGGGGATGGATTGTTGGCCGGGCGGTTGCGACGAGGCAAGGAAGATGAGGTAAGGCGAGGCGAGGTGAGGTGAGGTGAGGTGCGGCGCCTAGCGCGTGCGGCTTTGGGAATCCGACGGCGGTCTTTGGGAGCCCGCCAACTGGAGTCGCTGAGCTAGCACTGGATGACGTCTGTATGCGCCGTCAGCTATGCACCCAAACAAAGAAGGGCGCAACAGCAGCGCGATCGCTTACAAGTGCGGAGTCCCTGGCCTCGGGGAGGACGGCGCCGGCGGAGGGAGCATCTCGAGGACAATCTCGCATTGATGGACAGCTGTCCGCGCCGCAGCAACCGTCCTGCCGGATCCTGGGTAGGGGTGGAGGCACAGCCATATTGCACCTCGAGCTCGGCATCCATGCCAAGAGTTCCTTGCAGTGCTGCGAACCTTGGCTCACCTTCCTATCCTCACCTGGTCGCCTCGCTGGGGCCGCGTCCCGTCCTCTAGGTGCAGCGCGTGGAGCACACGATGCTAGCGCTGGCCACCTGCCCAACGGGACGCCTCGAGCAAGAGAGCGACGGAGACGCTGCAGGCGGACAGAAGAGCCGCCACCCGAAGGCCGTTGCATGGCTTTTAAAGTAACAAGGTAGCTTCAACGCTGTCGAGCGGACGATAATGCCAGCTGACGGGCAATGATACGTGCCGAAGATGTATCAGGAGAGAAGCAGGATGCTGGCGCGTATTGCCGCCGGTGTCCGCAATGAGGAATTGATTCGGACGATGATCCAGAGTTGCAACGGAGATGTGATGTCGATATCTCTTCTATCCGCGAACGCAAAAGCAGCCGAGTCGCGAGTGTTTGTGCGCCTGGCGTTGAAGCGGGGACACATCATGAAGAAGCTGTCGTCCGAGTTGTAGGGTTACGCATCTAATTACACCTGTGTCACCTGGACACGAGCCTTTGCTCGGATCCAGTTGGTGCATCGTCATTCACGGCGGCAACCACATCACCCGCCCGACACCAGGATGAGATTTGCAACTCGCAACGACCTGCATACTCGTACGTACGAGTCCAGAGACCAAGTCTCTGAACCACCTCCCTGAAGCAGCAACCATCATGGAGATGCCGAATCAGCGCGCCATTGGCTGGAACGCACTGCTCGATGTGGAAATTTACGGGAGCCGCTATCCTCGGACTAGTGATAGTCCGCGCCGGGGTCCAACCTCAGGTGGGGACCTCGCTCTGATTGCCTCCTTCCGTCGGCTTCTATGGCCGGGGTTATCCATTTTTCTCGGGCCAAAAAAATTCGCTTCGCTTTCCCTCCCCTTCCATCACCTCCAGTCCCATTCCTCCATCCTCATAACCACCTCCGTCTCCCGACGTCCTCTCCCTCAACACCTCTCTCCCGAGCGCGTCATCTTCCTCATTTCTTGTAATTGTATACCCCCATCTTCACCGTCAAGATGTTGGCCTCGCGTCTCTCCCGAGCTGTACGTTACTGCCCTGCGCGCCTCGACGCGCACCTCATCAGCCTCCGTGACAGTCCCTAACATCTCTTGACAGCTTCCCCGAGCCACCCCCATCACAGCCCGCTCTGCCGCCTTTGCCAGGGCGCCTCTGGCCTCCAGATTCGCTCGCTATGAGTCCACAGCTGCCGGCGAAGGCGAGGGCAAGGTCCAGGGTTCCGTGATTGGTATCGATCTGGGTACCACCAACTCCGCCGTTGCCATCATGGAGGGCAAGGTTCCTCGTATTATTGAGAACTCCGAAGGTAAGCGCTCGTCAGCAGGCCCACTACTGCCATGCGTGCGCAAAGCTTACAAGCTCTCCAGGTGCTCGCACCACCCCCTCCGTTGTTGCCTTCGCCGAGGACGGCGAGCGACTCGTCGGTGTTGCCGCTAAGCGACAGGCCGTCGTGAACCCAGAGAACACCCTCTTCGCCACCAAGCGGTTAATAGGACGCAAGTTCACCGATGCTGAGGTGCAGCGAGACATCAAGGAGGTGCCCTACAAGATTGTTCAGCACTCCAACGGCGACGCTTGGGTCTCTGCCCGCGACCAGAAGTACTCGCCCTCTCAGATTGGTGGCTTTGTCCTCAACAAGATGAAGGAGACCGCTGAGGCGTACCTCTCCAAGCCTGTCAAGAACGCTGTTGTCACTGTCCCCGCCTACTTCAATGATGCGCAACGCCAGAGCACAAAGGACGCCGGTCAGATTGCTGGACTCAACGTGCTCCGTGTCGTCAACGAGCCCACTGCTGCGGCTCTTGCCTACGGCCTGGAGAAGGAGGCCGACCGCGTTGTCGCTGTTTACGATCTTGGTGGTGGCACCTTCGACATCTCGATTCTTGAGATCCAGAACGGCGTCTTCGAGGTCAAGTCCACCAACGGTGACACCCATCTTGGTGGCGAGGATTTCGACATCCACCTCGTCCGCCACATGGTTTCCGAGTTCAAGAAGACGTCCAGCATTGACCTGTCGGGCGACCGCATGGCCATTCAGCGTATTCGCGAGGCTGCTGAGAAGGCCAAGATTGAGCTGTCTTCGTCTCTCCAGACGGACATCAACCTGCCTTTCATCACTGCTGACGCTTCTGGCCCCAAGCACATCAACATGAAGCTGAGCCGAGCCCAGCTGGAGAAGATGGTGGACCCTCTCATCTCCCGCACCATTGAGCCCGTTCGCAAGGCCCTCAAGGACGCCAACCTCCAGGCCAAGGAGATCCAGGAGGTTATCCTGGTTGGTGGTATGACGCGCATGCCCAAGGTCGCCGAGTCCGTCAAGAGCATCTTCGGCCGTGACCCCGCCAAGTCTGTCAACCCCGACGAGGCGGTTGCTATCGGTGCCGCTATCCAGGGTGCTGTCCTGTCTGGCGAGGTCAAGGACCTTCTGCTCCTCGACGTCACCCCTCTGTCTCTCGGTATCGAGACTCTGGGCGGTGTCTTCACTCGCCTGATCAACCGCAACACCACCATCCCCACCAAGAAGTCCCAGGTATTTTCCACTGCGGCCGACTTCCAGACCGCCGTCGAGATCAAGGTCTACCAGGGTGAGCGTGAGCTCGTCCGCGACAACAAGATGCTCGGCAACTTCCAGCTTGTCGGCATCCCCCCCGCTCACCGCGGCGTTCCCCAGATCGAGGTCACCTTCGACATTGACGCCGACTCGATCGTCCACGTCCACGCCAAGGACAAGTCCACTGACAAGGACCAGTCCATCACCATTGCCTCCGGCTCTGGTCTGTCTGACAACGAGATTCAGCAGATGGTTGAGGACTCTGAGAAGTACGCTGAGACCGACAAGGAGCGCAAGGCCGCTATTGAGGCTGCCAACCGCGCCGACAGCGTCCTGAACGACACCGAGCGTGCCCTCAACGAGTACGCCGACAAGCTTGACAAGACCGAGGCCGACGGCATCAAGGAGAAGATCACCACCCTCCGTGAGTTCGTCGCCAAGTCCCAGTCTGGCGAGGGCACTGCCACCGCTGCCGAGATCAAGGAGAAGACCGACGAGCTCCAGATGGCCAGCTTGAACCTCTTCGACAAGATGCACAAGGCCCGCAACGAGAGCGGCGAGAGCCAGCAGTCCTCCGGCGAGCAGGAGGCTGGTGAGAAGAAGGACGAGAACAAGCCCTAAGCAGTTGGTGCCTTGATTCTGTTCTGAAGATTTGTTCGACTATTTGAGATGAGAAGCGTGGGAAGTGGCATAGATCCTTTTTCTTCCTGTTGTATTTACAATGTACTCATATTCCGCCTCAGCTGGTATGCATTCACACTTTTACCCCCATGTTGTTTATCCCATGGTTGGCGGGATTTCTGGCGTTGGAGCATCAAGACGTCTTGAGGGCTATCTCTGGTTGTGTTTATGAGGCTGACGGCACGGACGCACGAGGGCCAAGTGTTTTCTGGATGGCAAAAAATGTACAAGACCTGAAAAGGTAGATGATAATAACACCTCCCCCCTCAAGCCTCTGAAGAGTTCCAGTTCGATTGCCGCTTCCCGTCTTGACTGTTGTCGTTCGACAAAGCCCTTACTGTGTCGTTTGCCTCCTAGATTCAACACTTGGGCATGAAATTGGACACTTGCAGTTCAAGTCTCTATCTGCAATAGCGATCATCTCCCTATGCCATCCAGCCCCATGCCGTGTTGAGCATGTTGGCCCCATGCCAGTGGACGCGATCCGGCCTACCGCTCTTGCCTGCGAGTTTCTGCCAAGTCGCCTCATACAGCTCGAGTCCGGGCTCGCTGGGGTCGTCTCTGTACCGCTGGAGCAAGGGCTGGTTGGCGTCCTCGGCGAAGCCCAAGATGAGGTATGGGATGTACATGCTCGACCGCGGCGACGACAGCTCTGGTCCAGCTGCGATATTGAAACCCGTGAAGTCGTACAGGCTCTGCCGCCGGGAGGACATTTCGTGGAGGCTACGGCGGTTGCTGCTGTGGCGTCGTCGCGTGTCGCGTGGCCGTAAATTCAGGACGAGGAGTAGCGCGAGAAGTAAGGCGAATATGGTGAGGGAGATGAACAGCGCGGGGAGGGTGGGCGTGAGGGTTGGGCGCAGGAAGCCTAGAGATATGAAAGGCGATGGCGGAGGAGGGTTGACAAAGACATGGGGTGAGGGCGAACGGGGAGACATCGCGCAAAGACAGGCCGTCAATGATATATTGGATCGATGCTGCCGAGGGAAGTGAAAAAAAAAATAATGACGAAAGAAAGAATGAAGTGCCTATGCGTCCACGGAACAGTCTCTTTTTGTGGGGGGGCTCTGAACATGAAGGGAGGACGAGAAGAGTCCATGCCCGCTTCGGAGGCAAGGGAGGTATTGTCATCCTACAATAGCAGGCGAGGAACGCAGTAAGCGTGGAATATTCCTGGCGCTATTGGGCAGGGACTAAGACATTCACCAAAACATTCAACGCGCATTAGGCTGTGCCGCAGAACACTAATCGAATACGAGGCACGCCGAGCCTGCCCCGGCGCAATCTTATTGCACGCTCGTCTACCTTCCAAAGCTAAACCAACCCTTCTTTGGTTGCGGTGCAGGCTCCTGTGCTGGCTGGCCGGCCGTCGCTGCGGACTCTTCTGCAGCGGAGGTCTTTCCGGGATAGTCGATGTAGTTCCACGCGACATCGAGGAAGATGGGCTTCATGGGAATGAGGCCCATTTTGGGGGGGAACTCGACGAGGTTGTCGAGGTCGATGCCGCGGGCGGGATAGTCGTGCAACCGCTCGAGCAGCGGGACGTCTTTCGCGCCGCTGTCAGCTCCGTCCTTGCGGAGATTGTCGATGTGTACAATGGCGCGGTGTCGCTGCAGCTCGCCGTTGAGCAATTGCGCCAAGGAGTGGGTAGCTTCAGCTGTGACGTTGATGCTCAATGGGAACGGGTCCGTGTCGTCTTTAGACTGCGGCAACTTCGACGTCGCGTCCTTGCACAGCTTAACAGAGCGATTGATCAAGGCCAGCGCGTTGGCAACGTTGCCGACGATGGCATGCGACCGAGCGATCGAGAGGCATCTTTGGATGGGTTAGTTGCAAAGCGACTCTCGGACAGAGGGCTTTTGAAGAACTCACTTCAACGACTCGAAATAGGCCTGGAAGGCGTCGAGTTTTGTGGAAAGCCCCTCATCAGCTGCGACACCAGGCAGCTCCTTGATGGACTGCAGATTTTGCAGAGTTCCGTCGTATAACGCCAGCTTCTCCTTGAGCTTCGCCAGCTTCCTGCTGGTCGGCAGTTCCCGCTCTTTCGTCGCCGACGTCGCCGGGGCCTTGGTCTTCTTCTTGCGCCTCAGGGAGCGGTACTCCTCGAGTGCCCCATCCTGTCGACCCGTCAAAACGCGATTACGACCGATTCTCCAGCCGATCATCTCGTAGTTGACGGCAGTGCGGGTTATCTGCAGTCGCTGCATGCGAGGGTCGCTCTGTGCCACTCCCTCGCTCTTGAGCTCGTCAATGGCTTGCTTCGTGGCGTCCACAGCGTCTTGTGTAGCAGTTAGGATCTCGTCGTAAGCCGCGGCGACCTCGTGAGGCTCTCGATCTTGGGATCCCGCCAAAGCTTCTGCCAGTCGCGACTTTGCACCGTCGACGGAGGCCCAGGCCAAAGAGATCTGAGCATCCTCGATTTGGACCTCGCGGGAGCGCCAGGTCAGCGTCCTGGGGGCATTTTCGGCGGCTGAAGCGCCAGCCTCGGACGTAGCTCCGCCGTCAGCAAGAATGCTGGGGTCGATCTTGTTGATCTCCTGGACTAAGGCGGCATTTGTTCGGGGGAAGGCCTTTCTGGCAATTGCTGGGATTGGGACGGTTCGCGGCGTCTTCAATTGATAGGCGGCGTAGCGAATTGAAGGGTCAATCGTCTCCGAAAGGAGGTCCTTGAAGAGGTCGCCCTTGCCGGCGGTCGCCAAGGCACTGTATATGACACGAGTGCTGGCGTAGCTTTGCAAGCAAGGCTCCCAGCTGTGCTTCTCAAACTGCATGGCTCCGCGTATCAGGGCAGCATAAGCCTTGGCTTCGAGGACATCGTTCGAGGAGGCGGCCGAGGCGTTGATATCGGAAAGGACGTCGGCGAGATCTTGAGCGGTGCGGGCAGCCTTGTCGAGTCGCGACACGATGTGAGACCTAGTACGGCCGGTGATGCCCTTCTGTCCGGTGGTGTGGGCAGACTTGATGGCCATGGCTTGCGCCCAGGCGCGTTCGCTGGTGAGGACTAGCAAGTTGACATATCTAGTACCAGGTTAGCGGGGAGCAATGCACGTCGCGGTCTCAGGAACAGAGATATCGCTTACTCATGGTTGCCAGTAACGTCGTCGGCCGTAACCTTGTCCCTTTTGTGAAACTTGCCGCGGTTCTTGGTCGCGATGCCGAGCTTCTTGCGCGAGTTGAGAAGGCGCTTGGTCAGCTGGGCGTGGTAGGTGGAGTAGTCGCCGTAGAGAAGGGCCTGGTCGCGGCCCTGGACCACGAAGCTGGTGATGTCCATGGCGGCCGATGGCTCGTCGGGGGATTCTGAGGAGAGACGAGGCAAGCTTGATGGGCCTTGCAGGTCCGCAGGCGACGACGATGTGGCCTTGAGGTCGGGCGCTGGCGGGGATATGGCGGGGCACAGGCGCAGCTCTGCCAAATTGACGAAAATTGAGGCTGTGGGCCGCCGCTGTCCCTGCCAGCTGACTAACAGTGACGAACGCCCAGCGGGCGCACTCGACAGCGGGCGCAGTGAAGCAGCAGAGTACCTTACCTTACGGAGTAATACAGTACGAGTAGCCCAGGTACCCTTAATTGAGGTAAGTTACGAGCAGAGTAATTGCAGCGGTAGGCAGCCGCTAGCGACACGCAGCGGATACGGCGGGAAACGCAGACGACCATGGTCACAAAGCCCCGGTCCCTCGGCGCCCGATTTGCCCGTTGTTGAGATATCAAGGTGCACGTTACTTGTCGTCTCTGTCGGCTCGCACGATAGTACCGCGACCTGGTCGCCTCGCCTCGCCTCGCACCGCAGAAAGTCTCGAGGACGTCCATCACCCGCAACCCCGCTGCTGCTCGGCCTCGTCCAGCCTTGTCAGCGGCTCTAGCGCCCGCGTCCCGGCACTCGAATCTGGTGGAAATCTAGAATGCTCACGTGCGCGTGCGCAGTGGCTTCAGGGTGCCAGCTAGGCGGGACGGGGGGGGGTCGCACGGGCCAATAGAAGGCGCTCTTCGGCTGCGAACTGCAAACAGTGCCGTGCAGGTGACCTCGCTGGCGTGCAGGCAGGACCGACCTCAGGCCTGGTCGGGTCATGCATTCAAGAAGAGCCTCTCCCTCGCTGCCTCCTCCAACATCGCCTGTTCTATCGTATACTTGACGCTCAAGCCCCAGGCGTAGCGCGTCCGCGAACCGTGCATCCGGAATTTGTGCGTGTGTGCGGGTGGCAGAGGCGCTCATCTTTGTTCGCTGATCATTCCACCACGCACTCATCTGCATCTCCATCTCCACAAGCCGCGCCAGCCCGGTGCAGCGCCGTGCGCAGCGGATAGCGCCCCGATAACGCCCGCCCGCCGACCTTATCAGGAGCACTCAACCCGCCCTCGTCAAGGGCACTTCGTCACTTCGCACCGCTATGAACCTCTTGTGACTACTTCCTTTCGCATCGCTGGCGATAAAACGCTCCATCTGACGCCAGCTTCCCCCTCCCCTCGCGGAGGCGCCGACGACATGGCCACCAACGGTACATACCCTGAATCCCACAGTCCGCCACATGCCGCAGCTTCAAGTGAGCCGGCCGTGTCTGCACGAGTCTCGCAAGCGCTTCCTGCCTCGACCCTTTTGTCATCTGAACGCCATCCTGACAGTCGTGATCCCCAAGGCCGGTCGTCGCACCCTCCAGGTGCTCTGCCCTCGTGGGACCCAAGCGCATTGCTTCAGCCGGGCCGTCGAGCCAACAGCGCCGTCGACTTGAGGGGCTCGGGTTCCAACCACTCGCTTGGTGGACAGTTTCAAGCTGCGAGAGACCGTTCCAACACCGCCGCTCCCGCCGCCGCTCCCGAGCCCATGGTCTTCCAGTTTTCGAGCGCCAACGAAACGTCGTCGAGCGGCCCACCGAGCGGCGCCTCGACCCCCAGCAATGGCGATGTGCCAAGTGCGAATGGTGTTGGTTCCTGGATCGAGCGTATGAATAATGTTCAGGGCCGATCATCAGTCCCGCAAGCCAAGCGTCGCAAAACGGAAGATGGGCAGGATTTCGCTGCTAGGACCAACAACATTCCTGTCCGCAGCAGCAGCGGTATTCTCGGACACTACGTCACGGAGAGACGCAAAGAGGCTCCGGGGCAAGGTCTGCCACAGGCGATGACGGTGGACTTGACTGACGGCAATGATGACGATGTCATGGTGGTCGCCGACCCAAAGGACGAGGAAGTATGCTACGGTATGATCAAGAGCGGCATCAACTGCACCAAGGTTCCCTCACCCAAGCCTGGAATGCAGAGTCTTTGGGGGCCGAGCTATCAGCCGGCCATCAAGATCATGCTGCGACGCCAGGTGGGGGAGAGATCGCTCAAGATCCACGCGACCGATCATACCCGCGAGGTGATTGGCGTCGTCGAGCCCAACAGTGCCGCGGCCTTTTGCCCTCTTCTCGACACCAATATTCGCATGAGGACCGACTGCCGAATCCCACCTCAACCTAAGAGGGCCGGTGAGGAGCCCGGTCAGGCGACCTCACGCACCTACGTCCTGGACGTGGTCATGTACGGCCCGCGCAGATATGCAAAGAACGTTGGCATCCTACTCCAGAAACACAACCTGAAGCTCATCGCACCGTACATTGTTCAAAAGGGCATCAAAGTTCTCAACCCTCACAACACAGAGTACCGGCCGCCGCCGCCAAAGGTGTACCCCACGGATTCGCAAGGTTCCTACCAAAGCGTTTCCACCCGGACTGTGGAGGAGATTCGCTCCGAGGTCATGGGAGTCTTTGATTCGCTCAAGAGAAACGACGAGCTCCCTTGTATGAACTCGAACCCACGCGTCACCACGCCGCTGCTCAAGCATCAGAGCCAAGGACTCTACTTCATGGCAACGAGAGAGAAATCGCTGCAAGATCAATCCAACGAGAAGGGCATGGTATCTTTCTGGCAGACCAAGGTCAATGCCAGCGGTCAGAAAATGTACTCCAACGCCATCACTGGGCAGGAACAAAGAGGACCGCCCCCCGAAACCCGTGGTGGAATCTTGGCCGACATGATGGGTCTGGGGAAGACACTGAGCATATTATCGCTCATAGCAAGCTCTACCGATGACGCTCACAGATGGGGGCTCCTGGAACCCGTTCAGCGTCCCGTGCTGGGATGCAAGCCGAGCAGAAGTGATGGCTTGGCCGTGCAGCAATCCAACTTTGATCCTGTACCGGTCACACGCCAGGCGAAGACTACTTTGATTGTCTGCCCTCTGAGTACAATCAGCAACTGGGAAGAACAAATAAAGCAACACATCCAGCCTGGTGCCCTTTCCTGCCACATATACCATGGGTCGAATCGAATCAAGGACCCTACTAAACTCGCCATGTTTGACATCGTTATTACCACGTACGGCTCCGTCTCTAATGAGCTGAGCTCCCGTTGGAAGGGCAAAGAAGGCGTGTTCCCTTTGGAAGAGATCGGCTGGTTCCGTATCGTCCTCGACGAGGCTCACATGATCCGCGAGCAATCTACGCTGCAGTTCAAAGCCATGTGCCGGCTCCAGGCAGAACGGCGATGGGCTGTCACGGGAACTCCTGTGCAGAATCGGTTGGACGACTTGGCAGCGCTGCTGGGGTTCCTTCGCCTATATCCGTTTGATGATCGGCCCAAGTTCAACCGCTACATCGTGGAGCCTTTCAAAGCTTGTGATCCGGAAATTGTCCCAAAATTGCGCGTCCTTGTCGACACCATCACTATCCGCCGGCTCAAGGACAAGATCGATCTGCCGCCGCGTGAGGATCTTGTCGTAAGGCTCGACTTCAACGCCGAGGAGCGGGCGGTTTATGACATGTTCGCGAGGAACGCCCAGGATCGCGTCAAGGTGTTGGCTGGTTCAAGTATCAGCAAGGCTCTGGGAGGCAACACGTACATTCACATTCTCAAGGCGATTCTACGGCTGCGGCTGCTATGCGCGCACGGCAAAGACCTCCTTAACGACGATGACCTGGCCGCTCTCCGAGGCATGTCAGCCGAAATGGCCATCGATATTGACGACGATGACGACAGTAATGGACCTGCTTTGTCGCATCAAAAGGCGCACGAGATGTTTGCGCTTATGCAGGAGACGAATAACGACGCATGCATAGAATGCAACAAGAAGCTGAACTCCGGTGAGGGCCAGAACATTGACGCTGAAAACCAAGACGACATCCTCGGCTACATGACTGCATGCTTCCATGTTATCTGCCGCTCGTGCATCAGAACATATCAACAACGGGCGAGAGCGATGCTGCACCCTGGCCAGTTGAATGGTCCCTGCCATGTCTGCAACTCTGTCGTTCGCTACGAGTTTGTTGAGCTTCGTCGCGATGATGTGGATGCCGAGCACGATGGCCCTGCTAAGGCCAAGGTCAAGAGCTCTCGGAAGAAACTGGAAAAGTATGATGGTCCTCATACAAAGACGAAGGCCCTGGTCGACGACCTATTGAAGTCCAGAGCCGCGAGCGAGGCGAACCCGTCCGAACCTCCTTTCAAGTCCGTTGTCTTTTCGGGATGGACGTCAAACTTGGATCTGATCGAGCTTGCGCTCAAGGCCGTGGGCATCTCATTTGCTAGGCTGGATGGCAGCATGTCACGTCCCGCTCGGACGGCAGCGATGGACAGCTTTCGCGACGACCCCAGTGTCGAGGTCATACTCGTCTCCATCATGGCTGGCGGGCTTGGCCTTAATCTGACTGCCGGCAACAATGTCTACGTCATGGAGCCTCAGTACAACCCCGCAGCGGAGGCGCAGGCTGTCGACCGCGTGCATCGTTTGGGTCAAAAGAGGCCTGTTCGTACCATCCGGTACATTATGCGGGGCAGCTTTGAGGAAAAAATGCTGGAGCTTCAAGATAAGAAGAAGAAGCTCGCCAGTCTGAGCATGGACGGACAGAGCAGAGGGCTGGATAAGGCGGAGGCGGCGAGACAGAAGCTAATGGATCTCCGCAGTCTTTTCAAATAACGACTTATTATGGCACAAGGTTTACGGGGGCATCAACATCCCTCTTACAATGGGCATTTACGAATGGCGTTTCCAGGATGCATAGTCGGGACTAGGGTTCAGGTAGTTCGATGGCAAGGCTAGCCTTATAGCATTTGTCGGAGATTGGGGGCCTGGCATTGAGATATCTAAGGCTTGGCTGCATTTTGGTGGCGAGGCATGCATTTAACTTATATACAACACGACTCTCACGAGGGGAGGATTGATCTGGAGCGGCGCCAGGGGAAGGATAGAGCATATCATGATATACGGAAGTTGGGCTGGGTTTCTCATTCCTTTTAGCAACGGACAAAATCACTTCTCATTTGTTCCTCTTTGAAGCCACCGACAATTCCAAACGAGTGATGCCGGAAATTCGTTGCACATGATGCCCTCGCTTGCTGTATAAGTAGTGAAGCCCCAACGCCGACACCAAAACCATCCTGTGTCACACTTTCATCCATTTCAATAGCCATAGCTTCGTCGCAGACAACATTCCCCGCCGCCTCCCTGTTCTTCCTTGCCGCCACATCAGGCAGCGTCTTCGTCGGTCCGCAGCCCCGCATACTCGGTGCCCTGGTTCGCCGTGCTGAGGCGCGCACAGAGGCTCAGCAGGACCACCGTCTCGGTGGCGGCGTAGTGGTTGAGGGCGTCGAGCAGGATCTGCAGGTGTCTGCTGAAGTTGCTCTCCCACTTGCGGATAATCTCGGACAGGTTGTTGACGCGGGCCTCGGCGTCATCGGCCGCAGAGGACGAGTCGTGGTGCTGTGATGTCGATGCCCGCTGGACGGCCTTGGTGGCCTGGAAGCGCTTCCACTGGTCGGCCGTCATGGTGGCGGGCTTGTTGGAGCCGGAGAGGTCCGGGTCGGACTTTTCGAGCTCGCGGGTGAGCCAGTTTGTATACGTGGCAAAGATGGTGCAGGTCTGCATGAGCTTGGAGTGGATCTGGCGACCGGCGTTAGTTTGTTTGCGTGCATACTGGGATTGAGGGAGAGGAGGAGAGATGTACCCTGAGAAGTTTACTGTTGGTGAGCATGCACTCCTTGAGGCAGGTATCCAGAAAATCGACGTGGTCCTGCATAAGCTCATCCACGGTCCTCACAGCGGGTTTCTTTTCCTGGGCGCCCTCGCTGGCGCTCAGACTGGCCATGAACTTGGCCCAGTTGGGCTCAATGACTTCGGCGGTGCAAAAGTACAGCAGCTGCTGCACGAAGACGAGCATCCTCGCCCGGAGCGTCCACGCGCGGCGCTTCCAGATTTCCAGGGCGCGGTTGGCGCCCCTGTGCGCCCAGCTGATGCCCCGCGTCTGTGTTTGCCACGTCGTGGACAGCTGGGACTCGAGGTAGCGTAAGGACAGGAGGTAGCGAAAGAGCGCCTGGTACCTCCAGACTGTCTTGCGGCTGATGACCAGCGACACGGGGAAGGGGACGGCGTAGTCGAGCTGAAGAGATGTGAAGCCGGAGGCGTTCTTGTCGTTTTCAATGGGCTGGTTGGAAAGTGGTTGCAGTGCCTCTCCCTGCTCGATGCCGGTGATGTTGACAACCCTCTGCAGGGACTTGATCAGGGTGACTTCGTTCATCTCCACCTTGACGTCCTCCTTGAAAGGATCCAGCGAGACGACACTGCCTGGTTGGCGCAGCACCAGGTCCAACAGAGACTGCAGCTTGCTCGTATTGACAGACTTGACCGGTTTCCGCAACTCAGACGAGCCCAGCTCGAGAAAGTAAGAGAAATAGTCGGAAGGATCGAGGAAGAAGTAGTGCTTCAGTGACCGCAGTCGAGAGGGCAGTGCGTGCGTCGTCAGGAGCAGTTGCATCAGCGACTCGTTAGCGTAAGCGTACGCGCTGTTGAC
Organism: Tolypocladium endophyticum; assembly: GCA_024339985.1. NCBI lineage: Eukaryota > Fungi > Ascomycota > Sordariomycetes > Hypocreales > Ophiocordycipitaceae > Tolypocladium > Tolypocladium endophyticum. The sequence continues at coordinate 28,264 of JALHBW010000106.1, forward strand.
GTTTTCCAGGAAGCGGCTGTCGTCGAACGACATGGGCACATCCTCGACGACCTTGCTCACGTCCACGCCGCCGCACTCACGGACGACGTTGAGGTACTTGCCTGCCAGCAGGACCTTATCTTTGACGCCCTTCAGCTGCGGTGGTACGTCATGGTCGCGAATCGTGTATCGCCTTTCCCAGTATTCATCTGTGTAGTCCTGCTCCAATCTCTCGCGCCGGATGCTCTTTTGCTCCTTGATGAGAAACTCGTTGTGAGGATCCTTGATGGCACCGTGGTGTAGCCACTCATTCAACATGGTCATATACGGCCGGCTTGCATCCCGCAGTAGCGACGTGAGCAGGGCTCTCGCTGTGGGGTCTCCCGACATTGTCTCGAGTCGCTTCGTAACTATGCCAAGAACGACGCCGCCCTTGCAAATCTTCTTGGCCGCCATGTTCCCAGGAAGCAGATCGCCCCCTTCATTCAGTCTCTCGATGACCTTGTCATAGTCTTCGTCACTGTCTTCGTCCTCCTCACTCTCGTCATCCAGCAGGGCATTCTTCTTCAGCAGCTCCTGCGCCAGGGAGTATAGCTGCAGCATCATTTGGCTCGTCGAGATTGTGTGTATATTGAGCACGTGGACCGTAAACGTATCGCTCGTCAGGAATTGCGTCTCCAGCTGCGCAACCATGATGAGGTAGTCCTGCAAGAACTTGCGGATAGACGCACACAGCGCGTGATTGACGGCTCCAAACTCCTCCCGACTCTGCACGTCCACAAACGCCACCAGCGCGGAGTAATAAGTGGCCATCTTCAACATGGACTTTGTAAGGTCGTGCAGGCTCGGGTCGAGTCCTGGTAGTATTTTAAATGTCGGTCCTGAAAGGCGATCCCGCTCCTCGCACGGATTGTATCCCTTAGCATGGCGGATATACTGCCCCTCGAATCCCATGAATACAAACAACAAATCTTCGACAATGGCTGCCTCCTGTACCTCCAGCGATAGCTCACTCAAGGGAGTCGGCTGCGGAGCTTGTGGGACGGTCGAGGCTAACGGTGGGATCGATACTCGCGACGCCAAAGGTGCAGTAGTGTGTGGTAGGAGTGTCACTTCGGGATTCCACGGCGCTGAACATGGTGAGCCCTCAAGAATCTTGGCAGCATGAAAGATGCACCGTCTCATACCTTGCGGAGTGTCCGGTACGGGCTCCTTGGGCCGCAACTCTGTCGACCTCTGCCGACGCACCTCGGGCGCTCTCTTCTCTGCCGGCATACTCCGCCGCTGCGGCTTCTCTGGGCTGACAGCCCTTACCCTCTCGAATCCATACACTCTCTCCGTCACTCTGCGCTCCTCGTACCGCCTCTCCTCCGGAACTCTGCTCGACGGCCGCGGGTTTCCCGACGCGGTCCTCTTATGCGCCACGCCGGGCTCGGGAGTGGAAGCGCCTCTTGCGTCGGCCCGTTCGCTTCTGAAGCTTCCATTAGCGCCAGATGTGCGAAATCGCTCGTCGCCGTTTGTGTTGGCGCGGCTCGATGCTCTCGTGGCGCCCGAGGACATTGTTGGACTTGGTAGGCCGCATGGAAGGCGCCCCACGATAGCTGGGAGCTGGTCACCATGCAGCGTCCCACGAGCTTCTACTACAGCCCCTTGTGTCGTATAGGGCTTGCGTGATTCGGGCCGTCGTGGAATCCACAGCTGCTGTTGTTGACCTGCAATTCGACTGTGCCTGGCATTGGGTAACTTATGTTCCGTCCAATATCATGCATCCGACGTGGGGGGTCCGCACTCGCAACCGCGTTGCCGCGACGAGGCGCGTCGTGGGACCCGCCGGATAAACCGCCGCTCCGGCTCCAGGCGCCGGGTGTGACGCCAGCAGCGCCAGGGCCCTTCGCTGTCCGCCTGTTAGCGCGGTTGCGTAGGCCCAATGCTTGCCTAGCAGCAACTGAAGCTCGCAGCTGCCGCTCAACTCCTTCAGCCTGCCATCTAACCAGCCACGACCATCTATCACAACTCCGCCCCGCGACGACGAGACTCCTCACCCTTGGGCGCCCCAATCTCTTGGTTGACATCTGACCTGCAGTGCCTCTAGGCCAGCCAAGACCACCAATACCGCCAAGATGTTCATGGCAAGATCCGAATACGGCAAGCTCTCGCCCAGGCTCGCAGTCAACGTCCAGCTGCTAATTGTTCCTTCTAGACCGGGGAATCAACACCTTCTCCCCCGAAGGCCGTCTCTTCCAGGTCGAGTACTCCCTCGAGGCTATCAAGCTCGGCTCCACGGCCATCGGTGTCGCCACATCCGAGGGTGTCGTCCTCGGTGTCGAAAAGCGTGTCACCTCAACCCTCCTCGAGACTTCGTCAGTCGAGAAGATCGTCGAGATTGATCGCCACATTGGCTGCGCCATGTCAGGCCTCCAGGCCGATGCCCGGTCCATGGTCGAGCACGCCCGTGTCGAGTGCCAGAGCCACGCCTTCAACTACAACGAGCCCCTTGGCGTCGAGAGCTGCACGCAGGCCATCTGCGACCTCGCCCTGCGCTTCGGTGAGGGTGCCGACGGCGAGGAGACCATCATGAGCAGGCCCTTTGGCGTCGCCCTCCTGATTGCCGGGTTTGACGAGCAGGGCCCTCAGCTGTTTCATGCCGAACCCAGCGGCACCTTCTACCGGTACGATGCGAAGGCCATCGGCTCCGGCTCCGAAGGCGCGCAAGCCGAGCTGCAGAACGAATACCACAAGGTACGTCGCGAGCATATGACTCGAAGCTGGAAGCCTCTAATTTCTTTCACTTCTAGTCCCTGACTATCACCGATGCCGAAACCTTGGTCTTGAAGACCCTAAAGCAAGTCATGGAGGAGAAGCTGGACTCGAAGAACGTACAATTGGCCAGTGTCACGAGAGAGAAAGGCTTTAGAATATACACAGACGAGGAGATGGCCGCCGTCGTGGAGCGACTGCCGGCGAATTGAACCTGAGCGCGGCATGCTGCCGTAGAGAATAGAGAAACACATCGCTCACATACCCCGGGGCCAATCGTCGTCAATGCAAGCGAAGCCCCCCGATTTGGCACACCCACAGTATGTATGTATCATTAATCTAAGGTATCGAGGCACCGACAGCGGCAGTACCAAATACTAGACAATGCATCCTTCGGTTACCTATTGAATGATGCTCGGCCCTGGGGTCTTGAGAAACGCCGCTCCGCTGGTGCAATGAAGTCGCTCACAGCACGCTTCAAAGGGTAAGCAAATTGGTCTTCCGGCACGCCAGGTGCTGCTTTTAATGTCGCAAATAATCCCTTCGCCTATTTGCCTTACCAGAATCTCCCACATTCAAGCATCGTCCGTTAGTTCAATACGATCAAGATCACCTTCGACCCCTAGCAGTCCGAAAGCCAGGTTGGTTTGTTCAGATCTCACCAGTACAAGTCGCGGTTCCTCGCTCTGGTCCAGCTCTGAGATCCTCTGATCGAGACGACGTGGCATCAGCCACACCGATATGGAGACATCTTGCAGGTTTTCAGGTCGCTTATACTCAGGTCCATGCCCAAGCTGGAAAGCCTTGAGCCATGCCGACTCACAGCCGATTGCGATCTTCTTCGCGGACTGCCACCCAGTCAGGCGTGATATGTCGTGCATGCGCTGGATGACCCAGGCTCGCTGATCATTGTTTTGGAGCTGTGAAAGACATGTGAGCGGAGCTGCGTAGCCAAAGGTTGGTTGGGTCGAGTTGGGTCAAAGGGCGTTAGGGTTTGTTCGCACCTGCACAGCTGCCACAAAAAGGCAAAAGCAACTTTCTATAAAAGCTGCGGCAAGCGTAGTGCTTACATCCAGCCTTCGTGAGCAGTCATCTGCCAGCCCGGCGGCGATGCGTCCAATCTGGATAGCATAGCCTGCCGTCGAAGGGGCTGCCACCTGCGCCGCCTGCATGGCCGCCGGTGGCATATTGGGCCGGCTTCGGTAAAGATGAATCAGCCCCATGTAGTAGTTCATCCAAATACCGGCAACCGAATAAGTGCGGTATTGCAATGCGGACCCAAAGGGCGTCTCTTTACGATCGGTATACTCGCTGTTCAGGGGTTTGAACTGGGCTCCAAGGTGGCTTTCCATGGCCTCGAATCCTTGTCGAATGCTCTCCCACTCCTGTTCCGCCGCTTCCAAACTTTGAGGCGCTCCGGAATCATCGTTAGGATCCGTATGTGGAGATCGGCCCAATGGAGGACTGAACCCCATCGGGACACGAAACTTTCCGTGGGTTGGGACTATGCCTGGGAACTGAGGCGGAGAGCCTCCTGAGGAGCTCGAGCTTTGAGTCCGATTCATTTTCCGCTTTCTGGCCACGTCTCTCGACGTGAAGCTCGCTAGGCGACCAAGAAGTAAGATTAAATGATCATACGTGCCGTAGCTGCGTCGCGTCAGCACATGCTCTCAACGTGCGACAATGGCAATGAACGGCACTCGTTCACTCACATGGCATTGATGTTCGAAAGTGGTGCTCTTGGTGGGCACTGCATCCACGCATCGTATTCCATACTGCGACCTGTCAGTGGTGCGTGAGGTGTTCGGCTCGGCCTCACATACAATAGTTTTGTTCCTCCCAGTATGCTCTGATATACATCCATCTTTCCGTACCACCAGAACAGGTCCCGGAGAATGTCGTATTGCTCAATATCTTTATCGGTCGTGAAGTAGCATCGTCCATCGAGCGGCCGGCCTTCTTCAAAATCGAGACCGTAGTCCTCCGCAGATACTCGTCTTCCCGTGATGATGCTCAGCAATTGGTAGTCGATGTCACTGGGATCTTTGCCAGAGCCAGCACTGGCGAGCCATCTCATTCGTTTTGCCGGGAGACATACCCGGGACATATCTTTCAAGGCGATCTCTTTGAACAAGAGTCTGGCGCCAAAGAGATGACTGCACCATTTGGTGTGGTCCGAGGACCATACTTCGAAATACGCAAGCAAAAGAGTCGCGGCAAGCGTCGAAATTTTGGTTCTCCTCAACGGTGTCCGCACGTTCTTTGCTATCCGACGGATGGACCAGTGGTAGTGTTTCAACGCCGCCGTAGCCGGTGTGCCTTGGAGCTTAGCGATCTGGAGACTTGCGATTGCCATGATCGCATGAAGCAGTCCGGGATGGTTCAAGGAGAGCACGGGAAACGTATCTGCATAATTAGCGATCAGAAGCAATAAGTAAAAGGCGGAGATCACCTTACAACTGAACAAGTTGTGTCCCAACTCGGCATTTCCTTCAAAGTGTCCCGGCTCTTCCGGCGGAGAAGGGTCCCTTTCATACAGTGACATTGACGGGCCAGTGACCCGGACGAAGTGCATGAAGATGGTCCGCATGGCCTGATTTCGAAGCTCGGAGTTGGGGGCATAGTTCATGTATTCCGATAACGCCTGTTCTTGCGCAAAAGCCGAGAAAGTCCTAACCTCTGTCCCATTCCGTGCGTGTGGCAAAAGCAAATGGCTGGACCCAGATGCCATTAGCGCTCGAGGGTCTGGTTGTTCGTCGTCGGACTCGGCCATGTCGATATCATCGTCTGATAGCGTGCCTTCGTAATCGCTATCGGGAATATGTATGACGCCGGTCAAGGACTGGCCCAAGGGCGTCGTGCCAACAGGCTGAGGAGGGTTTGCGTTGAATGCCCCTCTGCCGAGGTTGAGCTGTTGACGAGCAAAATAGTACTGCTGGGCAGAGTTGTAATCAAGCTGTGTATGGGTGGGCGGGAAGTTGGGCGCCAGCAAAGGGTTTGGAATTGGTCTGTGCCCCTCGGGAGATATCTGGCCGTGGCCATGGCCGTGGCCAAAGTCGTGGGCATGGAGACTCTGGTGATGGGGGTGAGGGGCTAACGGCTGAGATTGGCTGAAGTCGAAAGGCGAGGGCTTTGGTGCGATGGCTTGCAAAGGTACTGGGACAGACTGCTTAGACTGGTGAGAAGCGTAAGCGTCGCCGAGATATGCTGTGCCGGTCGGGTAGAGTGGAGGCGCAAAGTGGCCAAGTTGTGCCCCCAAGGGGTCTTTGAAGACGACCCTCTGGTTGTACCCTTCACACTCCCGCTTTGACTTGATGCAGTTTTTGCACCTGGGCTTGTTTTCGTCACACTTTATGCGCCTCCTGCGACAAGCTGAGGCGAGAGGTCAGAGATTAGAGAGCAACGACGAGCCGACAGACACTGGTTGCTGCCATGCTAGGGGCTGGTACTCACTTAGGCATCCTGTCTTGGTTCTCTTCTTGACAGCCGGCTTCTTGCCCTTGGGGTCTTCATGTTCATCATCGTGGTGCTCACGCTCCGGCCGACCGGCGTTGGCGTCGGTTGTCATGCTGTTCCTGTCTGCCATGACTGACGGGCTTAAGTTCGGGAAACAGCCGCAACCGCTCCAGAGAAGCTCCTTTTTTGGGACAGGCGTCAATGTTGGGCGAATTTACATGGCGTAGGCAATCCAAAATTGACGTAAATCAGCAGGATCCGCCGGGCTGACGAAATCGGTCTGCTTCACGATGAGAGAAGCTACCAGAAGGGGCGAAATGGCCACCGCGGAGTTGCGTGACCAGCGCAGAAGTTGGCAAGAGAAACGCTGAGACCGAGGGGGCCCGACAGAGAGCATCAACCCACGATTAATGGCGAAGGAACGGTAGGAGAGAGTGAAACATTGCCCGTGTAACTCGAGGACTGGCAACAGGCAGACAGGCTGAATGCCCATTAGAGAAACTAGCGCCTAGGGATGACGCGGGTTGAGTCCGCAGCAGAAGACAATTACCAGCCGCAGCCTGGATCCGTCTCTCGGAACAGGAAGCGCAGATGCCGGCAGGATCTGGCCGATTCCGCGGGTCGGTATTGGCGTGAAAGAGCTGGCAGCCGCTGGGCCCGGCCACGAGGAACCTCGGAGGGCGTGCTGTTATAGGTGAGGCGGGGGAGTGTAGCGGGAGGGACGACGATGCCGACAATGAACGCCGAACGACAGATATCCATGCAGGGCGGGAGGCTGGCTATGCAGGCATGGAGCAGACAGGAAGATGACGCTGTCTCCGGCCTCTGATCCGGCGGCCAGACGCAAGGTAGGAAAGTTGAGGCAAGATCAGTGAAGCGGGCAGGAGCACGGGTCAGAGGCACCGAGTAAGTCACTTCGTAGGACGGCAGGATGGATCGGGCGGGCGGACGTCGAGGTTCCGCTACGGCCGCTGTGTGGTGCGTGTAGCGGCGTGGCTGCACTGTCTAAGGTAAGGCAGGGCGCTATGCCACCAGACCAAGTAGCACTCGAGGAGTCCCATGTAGGGGGGCCATCAAGGGTGCCTTGCCAAGACATGAGGTACCTCGACAGAGGAAGCCCGACGGAGCGGTGCTGTGCATGGCAACGTAGCTGTGGGTGGGAAAAGATGGACTTATCGAACAGCTCCCAAGATGCCCGCAGCCGCCGCCGACGGGAGCCCAGCAGATCGATCCCCAGCAGCTCCGGGGATTCAGTGGATCGTCTGCCGGGTCCCCTGCCAGGGCAGGGCTCTCAAGGCTGACCTCCACTCGGTGCTTGTCACGGACGAAGGTACAGGAAGATTGTCAACCGAGAGCGTCCGTGCCTTGTGTGGATAGAGCTCTGGGGCCGCTAGGTCCCGGCCCGGCGAAAAGCAAAGCCTGGCTAGAGTCGCATCCAGTTAGTCGACAGCGTGCCTGGCCTGGGCGATGGCGTCCGGCGGTTGGCTCTCAACTGAAGCTCACGTCGTCCGCCCATCATGTCCGATGCACAAAGTACTCGTACGAATGCCTACTTCCAGTTGGCCCCGCACTGTGACTCCCTGATGCGCCGTGGAGCACCACCAACCGGCTGGGACCGACCTCAAGAGGACGGCTCTCCCATTCGCCGCTCGGCCTGGACGGGCCTGGCTGCCCTTTTCTTTTTGGGGGCTTCAAGCCATCCTGGCGAGCTAGAGAAGCCGCGCTCATCCGTCGTCCTGGTTCCCCTGTCGCCGTCGTGGTAGGTACATGTGTAGACGGCGTTCCTGGGTAAGATAACATACCTTGGACCATACGGTACAGGACGGGTCTCTGCCATTCTACGTGCCGCCTACGTTCCTCACGCGCCTCTGGACCTCGCTCCTGTCCTGACGTGCAATAGCCAGAGATGATGCGGTTGTGGAGTGTGTATGCTAAAGATGGCACGAAGCCTGGGCTCTGCTGCAGGTCGCAGTGGATCATCGAACACCGGCCTTTTCAGGCTAGAGGTGACTTGGCTTTGGCGCTGTCCTCGGCGTCTTCCGTGGCCCCTATGTGCTACCAGCATCGCCATCGGTCGAACGACTCACAAAAGGTGGCTTGACCAAGCTAATGACGCAGGAAACTAGTCTAAAGTCGATGGCAAAAGCCGTCTGCTCCGCTTGCTGGGCCAGCATCTAGACCGCCCGACTCGTCCTTCTGGAACACCGCAGAGACCGGAAAGCCTTGCTGCACAGGAGTTGAGAGACCCGAAGAGGGCTACACTCGTCTCACTGGTGCATGCAACATCAATCACGATAATGAAGCCCCTTTGTCCGGCGCTACCTACCATAGCACAGGTTTGAAGCCCAGCGAGCAGTGTCTTGTCAAGGTAAATACACCATCGCACCAACGATCCGGGGGCCCTGCGGCGCACACACAGCACACCCCAATCTCGTCAAGTGGGGATTGGAATTCCGAGTTCGCGACTCGCAAAGTCCCAATCATCCATGGTCTGGCCTGCATGAATGCAGGTAGGTATCATGGTATGTACGAATATGCAGGGCAGTGGCTTGCCTCGCCCTGAACCCCATCACGACATCCGGCATATCCAATCCCCACCAGCAGAGGTCGGCCCATGACGGTGGACCTCGGCCCTCGAGGCTACCTACACCACGGCCCAACCCAAGGATCGCTTCTGTGGCACAAATGCTGTGCGGCTTCCCACAAGATTCGTCTCTCCTCAGCGACGAGCCTCGCCGCTTATGCGCACACGACAAACCACAGCTGCCACATCCCACCCCTCGTTTGGGGGCCGCTGTGTCGTGTGACACCCTCGCTCCGGAACCTTGCCTCATCTCAACACTGCATGCTCCGTGGTACAAACGCACACAGGGGACGCAGCCACAAGGCTGGACTAACTCAGGTGCGATCGTTGGAGAACCCGTGTGACGGCTCCATCCGCCCGTGCTCAGCGCCGCCCAACCTGCTTCTCGTTGTTGCCAGACGAGGATCAATTGCCAACCCGGACCATGTGTTTCTCGAGACCTGTCTGAGCCCGTTAGGCTCAGAGACGGCGCGCGCCACGGCTGCAACTCCCGCAGCCCGGGGGTCAAATACCGAGCCGCTTCATCCGGCGTGTTGGGTATAGAGAACGACGGGGGCAGGGGCCAGGATCTCGTCACACATAACCGGAGTTCCTATAGCTGTCCCAGATACGGAGTACATGCTGCTACTCGTAGTATCACCAAGCTAATCAGGCCAGGCTCTGCGGCGTACTGCGAACACCCTTCCTGCCGGCGGCATCTCGCGCAGCGTAACAGATACCCTTACCACACCCACGATCCGGTTGAGTTGCATATGGACGCGGCCCGTTGCTGCCACTGCTGCTTTGTGCTCACTCAGGCCCCCAAGACGCCGGCTGGCGATGTATGTATGTATCCGTGTCGATGACAAAGCTCGCAGCATTCGCCAGACGAGAACTAGCTGGCGAAACTTACCACGAGAGCTGCCCGGAATAGGGCCGCTGGATGATGTCGGTAGCCACAGCAAACTCCGACCGAGCAAACCCGGTCAGGTGCTTTCTGATTGAACCGGTTCCACGTAATCCTGCCATGCATCTTCGTTTCGGCTCCCGTGCGCCGGACCAACTCGGGCCTGTGTCGCACCTTTGTCAAATCTGGCAACAGGACCGCGATGGCATCGTGGTTGTCGTCGAGTCAATGTCGGAACAAAGCCAAAGAAACACCACTGGGCTGTTGCAATTAATAAGGTGTTATAACGCACGCAGTGGCGATGCTTCTCATCATACGAGACATATTGCTGAGTTACTTGAAACGCTTGACTCGCCGCTCGTGCTCTATGCGCGACCGTTAGGGCGCGGAACTCAGGGAGATGTCAGTTCGACGCTCATTCCATTATAAGACATGTGACTGCGCCAGGTCTGACGGAGCACGACTCCGGAGACCGGTTCGAAGATTGGACTATGTGAGGTATTGGGTTGAAGTTCTTCATCTCCCAAAATGTCCAGCTGCTCATACAATGCGTGCATTAATTGCCTGCAGTCATATTTATCTCGTTGTGCCTGCTGACGCACGGACCACGCGCACTAACGTGCCTGCGTTCTTCAACGCCATGGGGAAAAAATTGGGCAAGACTTCAGCCTACCACCGCGGCGCGGCTTCAACGTTTCCAACAACCCAATCCACGGTAAAGCAAAAATCAAGACAAGATGTTTGCCGTGCCAGGCTGGTCGGTATCCGCCGATGGCCTCAAGGCCGAGGCTCCCTCGCCGGCAAGCGGGCCTGCTGGCGCAAAGTCCAGGAAGCGCAAGCGTGCCGGAGCAGCACCCGCTGAGGACGTCACGGCGTCCAATGTCGCCGACTTGTACGAGTCTGTCGTCGAAGGCAAGAAGCCTGGGAAGCAAGATGGACCGAAAAAGGACCATGCGAGCAAGCGGCAGAAAAAGGAGGCCAATGCCAAGGAGAAGAGAGGGATGGGGGCGGAAGCGCATGATGAGAAGCCACCTGAAATGAGAAAGAGTAAGCCTCCCGGCGAGGTAACTCAAGGTGTCAAGGACAGGAGCGACAAGAAGAAGAAGCAAAAGGAAAAGAAGAAGCAGGCATCTCAACCTGCCGAGGCCGCAGATGATACCAAGTCGAACGCAGGTCCCACCACATCCGGCGCCATCACCAAAGATCTCCTCCCCATGCCGCCCAAGCCCGCCAAGCTCACCCCTCTGCAAATGTCCATGAGAGAGAAGCTCGTTTCCGCTCGTTTCCGCCACCTGAATGAGACACTCTACACCCGACCATCCAATGAGGCGTTTGGTCTCTTCCAAGAGTCCCCCGAGATGTTCGATGAGTATCATGAGGGTTTCCGGCGGCAGGTCAAGGTCTGGCCTGAGAATCCTGTCGACAGCTTCCTCGCGGACATCAGGACTAGGGCCAAAGTGAAGCCCCCAGGCAAGGGCAGGCCCGGCGCACCACCTGCGCAACGCTTGAGGACTCCGCTGCCCCGGACCATGGGCACCTGCACCATCGCCGACCTAGGCTGCGGCGACGCCAGGCTAGCAGAGTCTCTCCAAACCGACAAGGCTAAGCTCCGGCTCGACGTCAAAAGCTTTGATCTCCAGAGCCCCAGCCCGCTCGTCACAAAGGCCGACATCGCCAACTTGCCCCTCGAGGACGGCTCCGTCAACGTCGCCATTTTCTGCCTTGCCCTGATGGGCACCAACTGGATCGACTTCGTGGAGGAGGCCTACCGCATTCTCCATTGGAAGGGTGAGCTCTGGGTCGCCGAGATCAAAAGCCGCTTCGGTCCCGTGCGCAAGAAGAACGCCCCCGTCGACCACAGCGTGGGCAACCGCAAGAAAGCCGGCGCCAAAAAGGGCGGCAAGGCCGCCGACGAGGACGACGCCTTCCACGGCGAGGACCTAGCGGTCGAGGTGGACGGCGCCGAAGATCGTCGTCGTGAGACGGACGTCTCAGCGTTTGTGGAAGCGCTGAAGAAGAGGGGCTTCGTGCTCCAGGGGGAGCGTCAAGACGCCGTGGACCTGTCGAACAGGATGTTTGTTAAGATGCATTTCACCAAGGCGGCGTCGCCTACCAAGGGCAAGGGGGCTGAACCGCAGGATGCGGCGCCAAGGGGCAAGAAGGCTTTCGCTCCCAAGCGGGACGACGAGGTGGATGATGGCCAGGCGGATGTGAATGAGGCGGCTATTCTCAAGCCTTGCGTCTACAAGATACGATAGACGGCAATAGCATGATTTCCAATGATGGAGCAGCGGAACAACAAAACATACGGGCTGTTTCAAAAGACCTTAGGTTGAGAGAGATGCTCATGCATTCATTTATGAGCGTGTTCGCGTCTAATATAATGCGCTTTCGCGATCACCAGATTTCCAGATTGCGTCGCTCGAAACCAAAAGAGAGCGCATGCATATTGCGTTGGCCAGACCAACGACTTTCGAAATGCCATTGTGCCCTGTATGTTCCAGTCGCTGGCTCATTCCCAAATCAGGCCTGCTGCCACGTCCACATTATCCTCGGCTGCTTGAAGCGCTTGGATTGCCTCCGCCCTACTGGCACCCATGGACATCAGAGCGTCGACGTGCGCCTGCGTCACGTTTGGCATGACTGATGTGGCTCCTGCTTGGGATGTCGTTGCCGATGGCTGTACTGGCGGGCTGACTGCGGGCTGTGATTGAGCTCCCTGGTGTGCCTCCTCGGGTGGCATCACAACGCCAGACCGTTGCCCGATGGTGGTGCCCGCAGGTCCTGGTATAGTAGGCTCCTGCGCCGCCGCGCCTTCTTCTTCTTTTGGAATCTCCGCTTCTCCAAGGAATGGTACCTCCTCGCCCTGGATGATCAGCTTGTCTTTAGCCAGGTCGATGGTGGCCTGATACCGCTTCAGCATGTCCAAGCCAAGCAGCAGGTCCGTAGTCTTGCCCTCCATAACGGTGAAGCTGCAGGGCAAATGCAGGCTGCCAATCTTGATCTGCGCAGAGTGTACGCGGCCAATGATGTTTGCCGTGCCCACGCCGCGCGCGACGCCAGCGAATCTGGTGTCGACAAGTCGCATAATGCCACATGCTTCGGCGCATGAGGGCGAGATGATGGTAGCCTGCGCTCCAGAATCCACAAATGCCTTGACCTTGTGGCCGTTGACCTCCACGTTGACGTAGAGCATGTGGACTCTTCCAAAGACTGTGGGGGAGCCGTTAGTCTTGCGAGGCTGGAGGACGGATGCTCACTGCTTACCTTCAGGGTTGTGCTCCATGGCATTCTGCAGGTTCTCCATGACCCTCTCTTGGCGAATCATGTCCTCGATCTTCCTTTGATTATCGATGTTGAAAGGATCGTCGTTGAGTCTTTCAATCTCGCGCTGCCTCTCGAGTCGCTCACGCCGTTCGCGATCCTGGGCATCCTGCAGTATGGCAGCGAATCGCGCCGGATTCTCCACCGCGGCGGCGAGCTCTGGATGCTGCCTTTGGAGTTGCTGCCTCAACGCGGGGTCGCCGAGGACCTGAAGGCGCACCAGCTCAGGGTCGTTATCGCCGCCCTGACGCGGCCGGGGTTGCGCCGGCGGCTGTGCTCGTGCCTGAGGGCGTTGTGCTTGTGATGGAGCATCGGTGCTCCCCCGCGTCTCTCTGACGTGGACCGCCAACATGTCGCCGTCGGCAATCTGCAGCTGCTCCATGGTCTTGGTATCGTCCGAAATCAGGCGGCCGTTGTGATAGATGTGTTGCGAAGTGGGAGGGACATTTGTCTCGGCGTGGACGGACTCGCGCAGGATGGAAATGGTCATGTCGGGAAAGATTTCCAGGTTCAGCAAACTGTCCTGGTCCCTCGCCTGGGGATTAAAGATGTTGAGGGTGATGCGCCTGCGAAAGCTCAACGTTTAGCTCTGGGTCGGGCGCCGGGCTCATGAGGTCATGGTGGGAGCTTACATGGCTGCGTCGGGGAGGGCGACAGAGGGCGGGGGTGGCAGACTGATCTCGACTTGGCCGGCAAGGAGGAAAGCAGCGCCTCAGGGCCCAGGGATCTTGTACAGGCGAGCTCGGGCGACGGGGTTTGCGAGGACAGAGTTGGTGGTGAAAGGTCGAAGTGGCTGCTGACCCTGATGTCCGCAGAGGGTGGCTGGAGGAGGGTCTAATAAAGCCGGCAGAAGGAGCGGAGTGGCGCCGCTGCGTGCAGCAGGCGGTGGTGACGGAGACGCGAACACCTCCAGGCACAACGCGGAGCACCACGACGTCAAGCTATAAGCAGCCACCTTCAAACTCTAGCTTGTTTGTGTGCTCGATATCTGCCGACAGCTCCGCCGACGGCTCGTGCACTCCGTAGATCACGCGTCAACAGCCCTCCTCCACGCCTAAATTTCAGGAGGCTGTTCTCTTGATGATTCCGTGGTCGTGATTCCGACACGGTGCTATGCTGCTGGTCCTCTAAGTTAGTTGGCATGCATGGCCGCACTATCCCCTCCAAGCATTTGCCTCTGCAAGCGCGGCGGCATTGACTCCTGTTGGCCGCTTACTTATGCTGTCGAAGGCCAGCGAAGACGGCCGAAGCTCTGCGACTGTTGCTTCTGCTTGCGCTCACCCACGATGGCCTTGGAACACAAGCGCCAACAAAGAGGTATCGGTGTCCAAGGCACAAAGTGTGTAGATACGAGTAGCTGCCGAGCTCTGTCGCCGCAGAAGCGCCGCATCTTCCAATTATTCCTTGGTCAACTCCAGGCACCGCTGCAGTCGTTACTGTGACCAGACCCGGCTAAAGATGGTCGATCAGCTGCACGCCCAATTTGGTACCAACCAAGACGCCTGACAACACCTATAGCCCATCATGCATCTACTTTCACGTCGGTGGTGTTGCTACTCTAAAGGCATACCTACATGGTAAATTCCATGCCCTAGTCTGTGGCCTTGTACTTTTGTCGATACTCCTCAGTGCGCTTGATATCCTCCTTGGAGGCAAAGCTCTGCATCCCGTCGATGATATCATCCAACGTCAGAATGGCGAAGATGGGGATGCCATACTCTTTCCTCAATTCACCAATGGCACTCGGGCCGGGCTTGGAGTCATCTCCATCGGCTGCCGGGAGCTTCTCCATACGGTCCAAGGCCACCACGATGCCAGCAACAACGCCGCCCTCCTTTCGGATCTTCTCGATAGCCTCCCTCTTGGCAGTGCCGGCGGTGATGACGTCGTCGACAATGAGGACTTTCTTTCCCTTCAATGGGGCACCAACGATGTTGCCGCCCTCGCCGTGATCCTTGGCCTCCTTGCGATCAAACGAGTAGGAGATCTTGTCCAGGTTCTCAGGAGCCTGTTCACCAATCTTGATAGTGATTGCCGAGCAGAGAGGGATACCCTTGTACGCGGGTCCAAAGACAATGTCAAAGTCCAGGCCAGTGTTCTTCTGCGCCTCGATAATGGTCTGGGCGAAGGCGGCAGAGATGGCTCCGGCGAGACGGGCAGAGTGGAATTCGCCGGCATTGAAGAAATACGGCGAGATCCTCTTCGACTTGAGCTCGAAGTTGCCGAACTTGAGGACTCCTCCGTCGATGGCGGCCTTGAGGAAGTCCTGCTTGTATGCGGGCAGCTGAGAAGCCATTTTTGCTCGAGTGCTTGAAGGGACCAGAGAGCGCGGGGTACTGGACGTGGAGGAGGTCTTTGGCGTCTGAGGTGATCGAGAAAGGAGTGGTGCGGCGGACTGGGGGCGCTGGAGATCCCTTATAGTAGGAGAACAGCTTGCTTCGCCCGGGATGCAGAGTGTCGACGCGCGGAGATGTCTGCGTTCAGAGTGAGCGAAAGCGGTCGCGAGCAGGTACGGACGGCTATGTTTGGTGGGGTTGGCAGAATTCAGCGACGCCGAGGTAGCGTGCACGCAAATTTGGGTGCTGGGATACTTCGTGCCTTGCCGCGATGGCTGGGCCCCACGCAAGGCCCCTCGGTGGGCTTATCGATAAGGCAATCCGTTCGCTACGGCTCCACCCACCTCTTCTGAAGAAAAAAATTGTATTGACCGCCCTGGGTTTGCCATCGAGCAGCGCAGTCTCCCCGATCCCTTCATCACGGGCGGTTTGTCTCTCGCACAACAACGCCCTTTTTGCGCATCTGTTCGCCCAAGATGAAGACGACGTGGAAGGACATCCCTCCGGTGCCGACTCAGCAGGAGTTCCTGGACATTGTGCTGAGCCGCACCCAGCGCAAGCTGCCGACCCAGATCCGTGCAGGCTTCAAAATCCATAGAATCCGAGGTAGGCTTTGCTGATCCAGAACACTGCCTTGCGCGGCAACGGCTGACGGCTGCTTCCTCCAGGCTTCTACACCAGGAAGGTCAAGTTCACGCAGGAGACCTTCTCCGAGAAGTTCGCTGCCATCCTGGACAGCTTCCCCCGCCTGCAGGACATCCACCCCTTCCACAAGGATCTGCTCAACACCCTCTACGATGCCGACCATTTCCGCATCGCCCTCGGCCAGATGTCGACGGCCAAGCACCTCATCGAGACCATCTCCAGAGACTACGTCCGTCTGCTCAAGTACGGCCAGTCGCTGTTCCAGTGCAAGCAACTCAAGAAGGCCGCCCTCGGTCGCATGGCTACCCTCGTCAAGCGATTGAAGGACCCGCTCATGTACCTGGACCAGGTCCGGCAGCATCTTGGCCGTCTGCCGTCCATCGACCCCAATACCCGGACACTGCTTATTTGCGGTTACCCCAACGTCGGCAAGTCGAGCTTCTTGCGCAGCATCACTCGGGCCGACGTCGATGTCCAGCCCTACGCCTTCACCACCAAGAGTCTGTTTGTCGGTCACTTCGACTACAAGTACTTGCGATTCCAGGCCATTGATACCCCTGGTATCCTGGATCACCCGCTGGAGGAAATGAACACCATTGAGATGCAGAGGTACGTTTGTCACATCTGGCGCATTCCAGCGAAACTGGACACTGACACCAGAGTTTAGTATCACCGCGATTGCTCACTTGAGATCCGCCATTCTCTACTTCATGGACTTGTCCGAGCAGTGCGGTTACACTGTGCAGGCTCAGATCCAACTCTTCAAGAGCATCAAGCCTCTGTTCTCCAACAAGCTGGTCTTCTTGGTCATCAACAAGATTGATGTCACTCGACCTGAGGACCTGAGCGCTGAGACCCAGGCCGAACTGCAGACTTTGTTGAAGTCGGGTGAGGTCGAGATGCTGCAGCTCTCCTGTAACACCCAGGAGGGTGTACAGGACGTCAAGAACGCGGCGTGCGAGCGCCTCATTGCCGACCGAGTCAATCAGAAGCTGAAGGCTGGCACAGCGAACAGCGGCGCCATTGGTGGACGCTTGGCAGATGTCATGGCTCGTATTCACGTCGCCCAGCCAATGGGTGGGCAGACGCTCGAGACTTTCGTCCCCGAAGCTGTCAAGAACATGAAGAAATACGACAAGGATGATCCTGAGCGACGCAAGCTGGCACGCGACGTCGAGGTCGAGAATGGCGGCGCGGGAGTCCACAATGTCGACATGCGTGCCGACTACATGCTGGCCAACCCCGAGTGGAAGTACGACAAGATTCCGGAAATTTTCGATGGAAAGAATGTCTATGACTTCATCGATCCCGATATTGAGGCCAAGCTGCAGGCTCTGGAAGAGGAGGAAGAGAAGTTGGAGGAAGAGGGCTACTATGACTCCGAGGAGGAGGTTGACGACGAGGAGGAGACTGAGGTTCTCCGAAAGGCTGAGATTATCCGCGAGAAGCAGCAGCTGATTCGCAATGAGGCTCGCATGAAGAAGAGGTTGAAGAACCAAGCCATCATCCCTCGCAAGGCCATGAAGAAGCCCTTCTCCGAGCTTGAGGATGCTCTGGACCAACTGGGCGTGGACACCACCAATCTGGCTGAAAGAGCACAGCCCAAGGAGCGCCGCGGCCGCTCCATGTCCAGGAGCCGCCTGGGCACCGAAGATGCCGACGCCATGGACGTTGATGACACGCCCCGGGACCGCCTGCGTTCCAAGTCCAGGGCTCGTTCCATGAGCAGGGCGCCTACGACCAGCCGCCGCGACGACGGTGTGCAGGATGAAGCTGGCAGGACCAAGGCCGAGAAGCTGGCGAGGTTGAACCAGAAGAAGATGAACAGAATGGCGAGGGCCGGCGAGGCCGACAGGCACGCCACTGCCTCCATCGCCAAACACTTGGTAAGTCTATCAGACAACAGTGGCCCCGGGCACAGACCTCCTCGACTAACATGCGGGACAGTTCTCTGGCAAGCGTGGCATGGGCAAGACGCAACGGCGATAAACAGTCCCGTGCGGAGCGACATTCAGTTCATTGTTTGGAATCTTGCCTCTTTCTTTGCATCGTCTGGCTGCTCCGGAGTTGGGCGTACGTGCATGTGCATATTGGGATTGATGACTGGTCCAAATGGACAATTTGGAGGGGGCATTTCAATCTGTTGTTGCGTGGGAGACCAAAACAGTAGAGGGGGAAAGAGCATGTTTCGCCATGTCGATACACAGTTGAAATATGAAGATCATGATGAGGTCACAGAACGACGTCGGCAACGCAACACTCCCGCCGCACTTCGTCCGAGGACCTGGCAAATTGCCCTGCTAGCATCGTGCAGTAGACCGCTTAATTATCAGATTTGCGTCTTCACAAAATCATCTGGCTAAAAGTATTTCATCTTCGGACGCAACAACTAACGGGACGGCGCACGATGATGCCTTCTCGCTCGCATACTAGACCCCGCAATGTCAGCGACTTCCTGCCGTTTGTACCCAGACGTGGCAAGTCTCACGGCTCTACTTGTCTCTGCGCATCTTCCGCGCGCTTATTGCTCCTCAGTGACGTTGATGCCCTCTCTCAAACCCTCTACCTTGAGCTCCTCGCCAGCACAGCGGCGGTAGATGTCTCTGACGTCGTCGGTCGTCGTCTCAAAGTGACTCGTGGCATCGTAGCTCTTCGAAATGAAGATGCTATCCTTCGTGCCATCCTCCAGAGGCTCGTACATGGGGATCGGCGCGCCCTAATGACACAAACACGATGAGCAAGTCAGATCTCCAAAGGGCCTGGGGTCTGATGACAAAATGCGGGCACGTACCATGAATTGCTCCTCAATCTTGCCCAAGCGGTCCAGACCAGCTTGAAGCTCGAGGTGGTGGTTAGCCGACGACTCGGCAATCGTCGAGACGATGGCGATCCAGTATCCCTTGGGGCAAACATTGTGCGCGGACGAGACACAAGCAATGTAGATATCTATACGTTGTGTCAGTCAACACACTGGCCCGATGCGAGGAAGTCATCGGCTTGACGTCTTACCGTTCTTGCGGCCAACCTGAGACTGGGGGATGATGAGCTGAGCCGAGTCGGCATCGTGGGTTCCAGCCAAAGGATGCTTCAAGATGCAGATTGCCCGCAACACGTGGCCGACCACCTTCGTCTTGCCAGGGAAGTACGAAGGGTCGCCGAGGATCATCTTGGCCTTGGTCTCGAACTTCATCTCCTCGACTCCAGACATGGTCGCCTTGATGCCGACAGCCTTGCCACCCTCAACAACCAGCTCGTCTACATTGGTGTTAAGCATGTAAGTGCCGCCGTAGATGGCGGACAGACGGGCGAAGCCCTGCGGCAGCTCGCCGAGGCCGTACAGAGGGTAAATGTACGGAGACTTTCCATATCGTGCCACAGAGTTGCCGTACAAACGGATGCGCTCAATGGTCTCGGGTGCCTCGCCCTTGGCCGTGATGTACTCGTCGGTAAGGTGCAGCGCCATGGCGTGGCCAATGAAGTCTTTGGTCGTGGCTTCGAGGCCAAATTTGTCGAATACCTCCTTCATGGTGCAGGTGTTCATGTCAAGACCTTGGTATCGGTCAGTGACGACAGCTCCGAGGAAGAGGCAAGCAAGGCGGTGCACCTACCCTTGTGAGTTGCAGGGTCTTTGCGGTCGAAAGTACCGACCCATTCGATGAAGGACTTCATACGTCGCTTTTCGAAGATGCCCATGAGAGGGGACTTGAGGGCCTCCCCGGCGTCGGAAGGGACCTTGGCAACGGTGGCCTTGGAGCCGGATCCTTGCTGGACGTAGCTGCCAGCCACCTGCTTGAACTCGAGGTATCGGGTGACGTCGGTGGAGACGAGGATGTTGGTCAGCTCGCCAGAGGACATGAGGAACTTGGGGACCAGGTCGATGTTCCAGTCATTGAGGCGGCCATACTGCTTCCAGGGCTCCTCGCCCTTTTGATAGTTGCCATACTTCTTGAAGAGCTGTGGATGGTCAGTTTGGAGCTTCCAAGGGGTGGAGACGGTGGGCTAACTGTCTCGAGATTAACGGATGCAGCCTCTCTATTGCAAAGCAAGACGGTCAGCAGCAAACACGGGGCTAGATGGGCTGCCGATGGATTGGGATAGATATCGAGCGCGAGAGGACGTACCCTCCGTAGTGATCGTTGCGGTCGATGTGCAGGACCTTCTTGCCCTTGACGCTCAGCACGCTGGAGAGACGGTGTCAGCCGGTCGACGCACAAGGGAAGAAGCAGCGCTGTCTCGTCATCGCATTACCCCGAGAGAATACACTCCGTCAAGCCTAGAAGCAGAGCTCGTCAGCAACGCACACCACGACCGTTGCCGGCAGTCGGCGTCGCAGAGTCGTCTCATGTCACTCACCAGTGCCCAGCACGATGACGTCGTACTCCTTTGCAATCTCGTCCATGGTGTGCAGCGTTGTCACGTCGGTCGCGGCGGGTACTGGTGTCGCAGTTGAAGACGACTGGGAAGCCGAGGAGGATGCGTCGGTAGGTCTGACGAGATGCAGGTATTGAAGGTCCAGGGAGCTGCGTCTGGAGGGGTTGATGGAACGGCGGGGTTTTGGGGCACGAGAGGCAGTCGGTGAGAGGTGGGGCCCCGTCCGTCCCGCTAATGGCAGCGGCTGTACGGAGAAACTTAGGGGGCCCAGCGATGCCTTCGTGGAGATGGAAGGGGAGCAAGATTGCAGTCATTTCGTCGGCAGATTGACATTGCATTGCCAATTACCCGGTGATTGAAGTCTCCGTGCCCTGTCAATGACACTGCCGTCAACCATGCAATCTCCACGACCACACCGTTTGACAAGTCTGCCTGGTCCATAAGCAACGCATTAGCCTTTTCTACAAATGCTTGCCTCGTACGGCCAAGCTTCACGCTACGCCAGCCTGCGACTCAGACGTAATCTTGGTACTGACATTCTTCCTACAGCGACTCCCTCGTATCGTACATAATCTTCTACATGTACATGGGCCCAGCAGGCCCGGCGGGCCGCGTCACAATCCCAGCCCACCGCTTGATACCGCGCCCAGACAAGGCGTGTCGCATCGACGACGCCATGTTCACCGGAGAGCCTCCTTCTCCAGCTTCTCAGGTTGCCTTTCGATCTTGCTTGCGTTTGCGTCGTTGCCCGTCTCTGTCCAGCTCTCTGATGACTGGAATTCGTCCTCGTACGCCGATGGCTTGTATACCTGTCCGTCTCGTGCCTCCAGGTCGATCTCTGGGTCGGATCTGGCTATCTCCACGGCGTCCTCCCACGTGTAGAATCGTTCCGTCAGTGCGTGCTTGATCGATCGCATCGTCTTTTGAACCTGTAGCATTCCTGTCAGCGTGACCTCCATGACGAATGATTTATGGCTGCCGCACCTCTTCGTCTCGCGCTTCAATCTCCCGCTCTCCGAAGCCCAGCTTCGCTCTCGCCAACTCGACCTTGGACGTCGCCAGCATGTTTCTCTCCTTGCAGCACACCCACCATAGGGCGTGCAGGTCCTCCCATGACTTCTTTCGGAGCTCCTCGACGGCCCATGCCCTTCCGTGCTCCTCGGTCTCTTTTGGGGTCCACAGCAACTTGTCCGCGGCGGGGAAGAATCCCCAGAGGCCGTGGTTCGAGTCGACAGCAACCTTGGGCTTGAAGTCTCGCGGTTTCGGCAGCGGCACGTCGGACATGGACAGATGCTCGCGGGGCCCAGATCGATACAGGCTGCTGACGCCGCGGTCCTTGTTGTTGTCCTTGGTCTTGCGCTTGCATTGCCGAGCTGTTGTCGAGAATGCTGCGGCCGTTCTGCTCGACGCGCGAGGGACTGCGTAGAGAGTCAAGGCCGAGCCGATACTCGGCAGGCAGCCCACTGAGGGGCGCAGTGCATTTGAGCCTGCCATTGCCATAATGACAGCCGTGCAGGAACGTCGATGTTGCGATTCCAAGCACCGAGTCCGTCACAGAGCGACACAAAATTTGGGAATGCAGTTGGCTCAGCGCTATCTGATTGGAGGTCAGCCCGATTATCCCTGCTCCACCTTTTGACGTCTCGTACTGTTGTTAGTCAGCCCACTTCCATTGCTCGCTTACCCTAGAGCCAACTGTTGCAAGATCCAAGTCGTCTTGCTCGTCTCCAAGACTGCTGAAGACGACTTCCCTGGTATTTAGATGCACTTTGTGTGAGTTTGGAGTCTACGGTTATGGTTGAGGTTTTGGATGGGGTTTCACATCCTGTGAGAGTTATTGATTTTGGTGTCAATTTGGGTTCTGCGGATCTTTGACCTTAGCGTCTGTATCAAACACTTTGCTCAGAGAACCAACCAGGGCACCGTGGCCCGGGCAGAATGCATTTATGTGCATTTCAAATTCGCGACACTACTCAAAGGGAAAGGACAAGCACTCTATCATCAACACTTACTGTCCAATAATGTGTGTGAAAGAATGTGTGTGACTCGACCCAAAGTCGAATTGGAAGACAGCCGGCCATTCTTCGTTGAAAATAATCTCAGGTGGCTCGCCAACGGGCCCAATGAGCATGCTTATTGCCGTGGACCGGTCCGTTCCTTGGAGAAACATGCTATCATGAAGAGCCATATTGAAGTTACAGATGCTTGTTTACCCAACTTGAGAGAAGTGCAGCATGAAGTTGTAACTGGCGTCTCGATCGCAACCAAGACAGGCGTCTGCAGACTGACACCAGAGGGACAGCAACGACAGTATTGAGCTCCAAGTCTCAAAACTAAAGTCTCTACTGGCTGCCCAAGATTCAGCCGGCTAGAGGCGTTGCGTCGATCGCACCACGTCCAGCCCCCATCGACCTGTCGGTGCATGCTGTACGCAACGGGGGGCGTCTGTTCAGTAGCCTTAAGAGCCAAAAACGAAAGGATTCACAAAAATTGCGTTGAGCATTAATGGCTATGCCATCTCAAGGTGAGATAGGGCAGTCCGATATCCATTGTGCACAATATCTTGGAAAAAGGGATCGGGCATGCGTCACCTGCCTCAAGCAAACCTCTCAAGCTCACTCTTTGCCGTACAAATATAATTCCTCCAGACGACGCACTTTCTACCAGTATCAAACAATTTAAACTTGGCCTTGGCATTGCAGGGACAGAGCCGGACACAACGACGACTGCAACGCTAGAGCACGGCCAGAGTCGTTACACAGCCAGATGTATCAATATGTGATACCTAGCTCCTGGTTGCTTGTGCAACTAAAATCGTAGGCCGCAGTGCTTAATCCGAAACAGCCCTTGCTCCCGGGGCCCAGTATTTGAAGGTTCGTATTTGAAATGTGACCTTTGCAGTAGGATCGAGTCTGTGCAGCCAAATCTAAAGATATCCGCAGACTGAGCGTCGCACGACAGCTAATGTAACTGTCTCCTGTAAAGGCACGACTGGAGTACAGAATGTGTCATGGCGAGGCTCGGACATACCGAATTAGACAACATGCAGCCTGATATGTCAACGGGGACCAAGCGTCCGCAACTAGCGAGGGCCGTAATGACAGGGTGAGCAGCCAGGATTTGTGAGTCAGGCAGAATCGGCTCGAACAGACAGCTTTGTCCAGTGGGACAGGCTCGCAGACATTGACAGTCAGATTTGCGGCCGAGGGTGATCAGATGGAACATCGTGACCAGAGGCAGCAACGCAAGGACGACATCTCCTTGGGCCGTCTGGAACTAGAGTACAGTTCCGACGGGCATAAAGACTTGCTGATGAAGCTGAAGGCTGGGCTTATGTAGAGTGCCGACTCGAAACATCGGACCAAGTCTGCACGGGTCGTCAAATCTGCAACAGAACCCAGCAGTCGAAACACCCTGATGTCTATGCTACTTCTCGAGAACTACAGCAGAGAAATTGAGTTATTCCCTAAACTCACGCGAGATCTCGACCGCACGGTCAACCTGCAAAAGCCTTGGGCATGTCTCGTCGGACCACATCAATTCATTGGTGAAGCCATTGCTACCAGCGGGCAAGGCGAAGGAAGCATCTCTTCCTTGCATTATCTGAGTTTCACTGTAGTCCTATCGATCTCGTTCCCATTTCCATCCCCATCTTTATCCTGCATCCCCTTCAATCCAACTGGCTTCACCGCTCCGACAGCCGAGGGATGTGTGGATCTGCCTGGCTGGCCCGTCGGGCCCCATTTCCATTTCAGTTCACTTATCAGGATCCCCGTTCCTTGTTGTTATGCATGTGTGCAACAATATCCCCGGCTCTTCGCTCAGATCACTGCAAATCCACGACAATGCACACACGAATACCCGAGCGGACAGAGAGGCGACAGCTGTGGAGCTGAACGGCCAGGCCGTTCGGCAGGGGGCTCTCACGTTTTTCTTCAAGCGACTTGGAACTCGGAAGCGAAAGAAGCAGAGGCAGAGGAGAAGTGCAAAAGTCCGACGTGCTGCTGTCGTGGCATGCCCTACTCTGGCCCACAGAAGGGGTCTGGAATGTCACTGGCGGCGCGGCCCGCTTCAATCATTTTGCCAGTGGACCTGGCGACAACAAATTCCAGGATTGGGATATTGGTCGTGTGACGTGAAATCATTTTATTGTTGTTTGCCGCGCTAGGGGGCGTGTGCCATTACTCGTGCTTGCAGGCCAGATAGCCGCGGTGCCAAGGGCTCTGGTCACAACCTGTCCTCGCACAAGTGCAGGACCTGGTACTCGCATGTAGCATGTAGGACAAAAGGGTGCGAATAGAGCAGTAATGACGGCCCGGGACGATGCCGAAATGGTGTCCGTACGACGTACAAGTAGATGCCGTCGTTTGCAGTCCTGGGCCGCGAGGCTGTGGCTTCGACGGCCGGAATCGATTGCTGAGTCCCCTGGTCTCCAGCAAACAATAATGGCACGCCATGGCTGGCTGAGGCCCCTAAGCTGCCTGAGATTCGCCCGACGCTGCATGAACAAGCTACGAATAGGCCGCGGCGTGCGAGTTCATAAATTCTCTGGCCCGTACCCCGTCCTTCGTGGCAAACTGGCGTCTTCACGCGACGTCTGAGCAAAAAGAAACGCGCAATCCGCAGCCCTCATCTGGTCTCTTCCCCCAACCTCGCTGGGCGGCTGCTTCTCAAAAGCAAAAATACCAGATTTCGCAGTTGCTGGCTCGTGAATTGCAGTTCTCAGACCGCGTGTCTGCACCTGCGGGATCCGCTCAGCCATGTTATCTTCGAAAATGAAGTAGCGTAGAATCGAAACTCAACGAACATCCTGCCTTGACGACAAGGACGGCACAACGGCACGTCGCGGAGATGCTGGAACTCGTAACATTGGGTCCGTGGACTAGAGCCAATGCGCCCGTGAGGCGTACTACTCGTCGAAAATGTCTTCCGAGGAGGATGATCACACATCTGATACTTGACATAATCGTGCGCGATACCATGCCGCCCCTGGCGTGCAGCACCGTTCTCGGACAAGGTACGAAATGCGAGTAGGCGTGACATGTCGTTATACATGCAACATCAGAGCCAGGGTCGGCATCCCAGACCTCCGACCACGGTGAGGTGGCGACGCGATCATCGTCAACATGCAGCAAGTGTTGGATGACAATGTGCGAATCACCAGCCAGAACCTGGGATGGATAGTCTCTAGGCCGATCTTCAACCGCACCAATATCATTGTCGCACGTCGTTGATTCAATCACTGATGCCGCGCTAAACCCAAAGCCGAGATGCCAGTGTCGCGACTCCTCACCATCTTCACGATGTAAGCACCTAAAGGACCATACAACGGCGGCCCTGTGTAGATCTTTGGTTGGGGGCAATGTGAAGAGCCCTAGAGGAAATTCGATGCGTCCTTGCGATGGAGGCGAATGAGCAGCGGACGCTGACATGCCTGAAAACCCCAGATACATGTGTCCCGCAGCAGTCGAGCGGCGAAGCACGCCAAGTACAATTGAGTTTCAGCAGCGTGTTTCCCGGCTGCTACACCCGGGGCCCGGCGCCGTCAATACTTGAAGTTCCTTTGGCACACTCGGAGTGCATTCATAGCGGGGACAGCGTCACGGCGAAGGCTCCCTACTCAATCGCATGGATAACGAAGCCAAGTTCATGTGTTATAGATTCTCAGATTCTCGGTATCTTGGCCTGACGATACGTTCGCGTCGAGAAGCGACCATCACTGGAATCCGGGTTGCGGCACCGCAACAGTTAAAGGCCCTCGGTTCAGCCACGCCCCGGACCAAAGGCACAGGAGACGGAATAACCCGTAGAGTAGGGATGTTGGCGTCACCACTCGAGCTGGCCATCTCCGTGATCCTTGAGGTACTTCTCGGCTGGACTCCCCGACTGTGAGTGTCTGATATTGTCGCGTTGTCCCCCTCGCCGCTGGCACTTGTCGAGCGGCACAGCCAGCGCAGCGATCCCGCACTCACGGAACTTTCCAGCGCGTGCCTGCATGCCATGTTCAATAAGGCCACTCCCACGTGGTATAGCCAGCTGCTGCCGCTGGAGGTTGGTTGTTGGTCGTTCAGCATCCGGGGTGGGTACCGGCAGTCTTGCTATCCACGCCCGGTTCAACCGATTACGGCACCCTCTGCGCAGCTACAGTACAGTAGCTGTTGGTCTTGTACTCGTATTGCCTGCTATTGTGCCAGAGTTGCCAGTCTGCAGGCTTGACTGCAACCTCATTGTATGCACCGTAAACCTCGACTAGATGCCTGCCCAGGGTGTACTTGTGCGTCTTCACCCTGCAAAAGTTCGCGCTAAGTACTATACCCCTGCCACCTGTCGGGGGTTATTTGGCGGGGCCAAGTTGTGGCTCCTGCTGCAAGTGACGTCTTTGAGTCTTGCATAGTAACACGAGTGCCATAATCTGATTTCGATGGCTCGTGACGAATCTCAGTCTTGATTTGATGCTATGCACGAGTACGGTACAGTAGGTGTTGCCTCTTGGACGACCGTCAAGCGTAAGCCACCCCCCCAGGAGGCCCGGTCCGTCAAGGTGTCCTTGTTGGCAATGGTTTCCGTTTCTTCTGGTCGCCGTAGTGGCTCCATGTCGGGGTGTGCGTTGCTCATCTGGCCTGCCTCGCTTGCGTACACTCATTAAGGTAACGCATGCCTTCGATTTCCCGGCAAGCCTCTCGGCAATTGCAGCACAAAATGACCAGCGAGCGTGTCGGAGTTCGGAGTTCGTCCGAGGTCGGCCGGCCGGTCTCTGGCATCGAGCACCATCCTTGGGCCAGTGCTGAGACGCCTGCTCCGTGCTCGTATGAATGCTGTATCAGGGCCAAGACGATGCTGACTCGCGCATTAGTGTGTCGATGGTCGCTGCATGTGTGCGTGAGCCGAGCGGTGCGCCCGAGGTCTCCGTGCCCCAGGCGTACAGTAGAGCCATTTTCGAGTCCTTGCGGCTTCTGAATCGAGTTGATGCTGGTGACTTGGACGTCGTGCGTGTTGAGAATGGCGTCCAGGCCGCACTCGGATGCAGCGCGTCTGATGACAGTGCGCGAGACTAAGGCACAGTGCATCAGCTTCGGAGCAAGCCAAGCCAGGAGGCGGCGGACCACGCACTCCCAAGTGACGCTCGACAGGACAATCTGCAGTCCGAGCAAGGCTGCTGGTGCCCCCTCCTCCCCCACTGCCTCCCGCCGTTGCGTTGCACAGGGGAGGGACGGATACGTCGTCTGTCCCGCCGTGATGGATAGTGAGGCTCGAATCTACGGAGTACGGATCTGTGGATGGGGCGGGATGGGGTCTTCGGAGACGGCAACATCTGGACCACTCTCCACTTGAGGCTCTTCGAGTCCCGCTTGGCCGCCAGGCACGCTGTCGACTGCCGTCCTGTAGCGGGTAATGTGGTTCTCGTCCAACGTCACACTGGCGGGTTGGGCTTGCTTGGGCGCCAGACAGCTGGGATGGAGACGCTGCTAACGCTCGCCTGCCGACAACCGCCAGAGACAAGCAGCCAGCCCCCAAGCCCAGTTCTGGCCCCTCCATCAATAAGGTTCTCCCGGCGAGCCAGACGCCCACCCCAAACCCCAACCCTCCGATTATGCACAACGGCGGAGCATTACCCGAGACCTGGTTATGCCGAGGTACGCGTGTTAACAATCGCCAGCCACACAGACCGACCAAAGGCTACTCGCACTCTGGGAGGCTGGGACAGCTGGCAGCTGGCACGGGGGCAGGCAGCAGCAGCAAAGCAAAGAGAGATTGGAGAGGGGTGCGAAGAGTGTCGGTATTCCGTTTCCAGCCGTTCCGAAGTGGTGGTAGAGCAGGGGTAGGCCGTCGCTCAACTCTTGCTCGTGCTTGAATGATGCAACCGCTAGGAGCCAGGCGTGAGAGCGTGATCAATGTATCTGTGACTTAGCGCCCCCCCGGCAGCCGGCGATATCTGCACCGCTACCGGCGACGTCGACAATGTCGCAAGCGGACATGAATTCCCCATTTGGGCATGGTGCTGTGACAAATGAGATTGTCAGCCCACGAACCAACGCTCTGAGCTCCTGCGCGCCAGTGCTGGTAGCATGATGGCCGTGGCATTTGCCGTCAACGTGCTGCGCGCACACCGTTTCGCGCGCTGTGTTGACTCGCGTGCTTTTATCGGCGCCATGGGAAAAATCTGCGTGTCAGGCGTCAGGCGGTGAGAGCTCGACCGCCGCATAAACATGCGCCAGTGGCAGGCCCCCCTTGTTATCGGAGGAATCTCGGCTGTATCTGCTCTGGCGCTTGACACGCGCGTTCCGCGACCTGCGGAACTGGGCGACGGATTCTATCATCCCAAACCGCACCAGACACACACAGACTGACGTTGGTGAGCTCGAGCCTCGAGCAGACCCTTCGTGGGAATATTAGCGCGTTATTTCGTATCTCAATCGACACCCCTCGTGCCCCGGCAATACGCTGGAAATAAAAGTCGCGGGATGGCCTCTTGATTGCGGTGACGCCCAGCGCACTCGGCAGCGCATCGTTCGAGAAGCACCATTTCCTTGGCGGCGGGTGTTCTGCCAACACGGAGTAATGGCTGCTGCGCTCTGCGAGCGCCTTGCCGGTCGTCGAGCTAGATCATGACAAGGGCTGTCGGCGAGTACTCGTAGGCAAACTTGATGCCTCGGGCATCGTCCGACCTAGCAGAAGCCGACCGCGGTCGGCCATGCAACGCCGAGAGATGTGCGTGACCCAGCTTGTACGAGTACGAGGCTCAAACGAGGCTTTGACGTCGAATCATGGCGCGAATGTGTAGAGAGGCTATTGCTGACAGAGGGCCAACACTTTGGTCGTCAAGGCGCACGAGTTGCTGAGCGCGCCGTCCAGCTTTCTCCAAATTCTGTGTCCCCTCACGGCAGCGACTCCACCATTTCGGGGGCGTAAAAGCTTCTGGACGTCGGATCGAAGCTTTTTGGTGTCTCCATTTTGTGCTGGAACGACGGGTTTGGAGGGGTTGATGGGGGCCAGTCCCGCGGGAATTGGGGCTCTTGTCGAGCGACGACAGCTGGGTCCACAGATCTGCCTTGTGGGTGTTGGAGTCGAAGCCAGCCATCATTGGGCGCCCCCCGTGACACGAACCAGGGGAATTCTCCAGGTTTGTCGGCGCGAACCGTGACACGCGTGGGTTTCAGAAACTGGACTTGCCATTGCCATTTGTGTCGCCGTGTTCATATCAACTCGTCCCCATGCGAGGGATGGGGGGAAGAGCGCGGCTGGCCAGCACAATTGAATGGCGTATGGGATGATTCTACGACGCGCTGTTCGTCCTGCTGTATGGCGCACCTCTCGCTCTACGAGTACGAGTACTCATAGGTGACGCGCAGAAAAAGGACCGACGGGCGACTTGGCGGGCTGGCAGTCAATCTGCCTGGGGGGGTCTGGACCTGGCTTGACTCGTGGACCCTTGGCTGCTGCACATCATCGCTATGCATCTCCCGTCGGTTCCGCTCCAAGGCGCTTAACGTCTGCAGAACAAGGCAGGTCCCAGGCGATGCTAATTTGCCCACCAAGTACGAGGAAGGTACCTTCCCTGACGCAGTTGCGGACCGTACTCCGTACGAGTACTTTTAGATAGAAGCGCTGCTTCGCAAACTCCAGACGCAGCGCGGAGTATGGGGGTAATCCTGTTTCGGGACGTCAATTCTTGTCAAGGCGGGCGCCTTATTGCCAAGAAAAAGACAAGCATCGACCGGGGCTCGGCGAGCGCAATGTCGTCTCCCGACCAGAAGGATCACCGTTCGCGACAAAGGACTGCGAATGTAGCGGTGCGTTGCGTTGCGTTTGACCTGGGAGAGACAGGTTGCGTGCCGAGTATCCCTGGCATTCGAATCTTGGCGGAAAATCAGCTGATGAAGGGAGGCCGTTGTCACGAGTCGGCATTCAAGGTTTGGAGCAGCGATCCTACCCAACCACCACCAGTATCGTGGAATACGCGCCATGACCCTCGAAGATGTGCCGTTCACGGCATCAAAGCCAGAGGCTTGAATGCACCAATATACCCTTTCGGCCGGCATACAAGCCCGGACGCATTGACATTTGGGAGTACGACGATCGAACACTAGCGTGTGCTCGTAGTCTTCTCTGTCTCGGCAGTACCAGTTTGCTGGTACGGCCAAATGGAAGAGACAGCGGGCCGTACGTCCAGAGTACAAGTATCTCGCGACAAAGGCATGAGCATATGAACGCGAGAAATAGGAGAGGCTGGACGCAGGCGTGCTCGGCGATCCTCCTCCAGCCAGCGCTATCTACTCGTATGAGGTAATGCCATATTGGCACTACAGTAAGGCACCTTAGTTGACCCTTCGCTGGCCGTGTCTTTGTACCACGACTCAGTTGCGCGCGCTCATGGCGGCATATTGCAATAGACGAAAGTCGCAAACACCACGCGACATGGCAGCGCCTTCGGCATCGATTAGTTCAAGTTGTGTCGTTGCGCTGTTCATTCTATCCTGAAGGGGGCGCGGCGCGTGCGGCGGAAGAAGTTGATGTTGTACAGACGGATGCCTTCTGTGCTCGTACTCGGTACTTCGCTTAGAGTACGAGGCAAGAGAATGTACTCGTGCACTGCCTTACCTCATGGCAACGACTGCCCTGTTGGCACCCCCACGAAGGAGGCATGGCGCATGGGTTTTGGGTTCCTTGGGCAGCATCCCTAGCATTGCTGGCTTGTTTGGCATGGTATGGTTCGCCGGTGGCTTGACGAATTGAGGTAGTCCGTCGTCCATACGGATAGTGCGTGTCTGCAGAGGTCGCGGTTGTCTGCGCGGCCCCCCCCTGCTCTTTCGTCGCTGATGAATGGGATGGCCGAGGGATGGTGTGTGTGCAATTCCAGTGCAGCGACAGGCAGGGCAAGGGAGCAGCGCGCACGGTGGGGGCCTGGTGAACTGCTGAATCCTCAGCATCGGTAGGTCTGCCGCAAGATCCCTGCTGGTGCTCATGCAGCGCTGCCAATGCACTGCAGCGCCATCAACATCTTGATGCCTCCAGCAGCAGTCGCTGGATCGGACGCAATTGTGCTTGATCACGCGGTCACGGATCCGGCGCCTCTCGCGTCGTGCTTTCTGGAATCAGGGTACCGGCCGGCGACTCGTCTGCGCCTGCGTGCCGTGCGGTTCTGCCTCGGTCGCGGTCATGTCGCGTAAGTGGCATACACGAGGCGGCGATTCATGCTTTTTGCGCGACCTGGGCCGCGAGTAAGGTGCGCGGTACGCCCGAGGTACACCGCCTCGAGCCGGCCCACGCCTGCAAGGAGCAGGTGACGGGCAGGTACCCGAGACGTGGCCGAACAGAGGAATCGAGCCGCCAAGGTGAGGTACCCTGACCTTGGGCAGGCTAAGACCATCGTCGAAAACTCCGACAAACCGAGCCAGTGCGCCGCACTCGTAGGCTGCAACAAGCGCGACGTGAGGAAAATTCGGCGCCCTACGAGTAGAGGACGGAGGCTGGAGCTAGAGCGCCGAATGAATCGGATCATGTCACGAAGCAGCCAGTCGGACGAGCCAGTGGCCGCCAGCGCGCAAAGAGGTAAAGGTGCAAAACCTTACCAACCTACCTTTGCTCACGGCGCGGCCATCCACTGCAAGCAGAACAGGCGCCAGCGATAGAGAAAATTTGCCGTTGGCTAAGGCTTCCGTCGACCGTCGACCGACAGGGTTTAGCAAACGCGCAGCCAAAGTCTCTGGTACATGCGCCTCGAGCGCGTTTACGACGACAAGCTCGGCGGTCCTGTCCTCCTGGGCTCGGCATGTACGTACCGCTACTGCGACCACCCCCGGTAGCAGGTACTCCATACGCCCTTTGCCCTCACCTCATCTCGTCACTGGCCCGGGTTGTTCCCTCGACTTTCCGACCTCTCACTTTCTCTCTCTCCCTTTCTCACCCTTCCACTCTTCTCTTCTTTCATCCTCCCGGCTAAAGCAGTCCGTTGCACGCAAAGACCATCGCCGTCGCACTCGCAGGCTCTCAGCTCAATTCCTACTCGCGGACCCAGCGGGCGTGTGCCATTCTCAGGTAAACACGGAGCCAGATCTGGAAAAAAAAATTCGGCTTCGGCGTCGTCTTTTCTGGATCCCAGCACCACCTTATTCTGCTTGCGGTTTCTGGCCAGGGCCCACTTGCCATCATCGAACAAGCATCAGCAAACGGTTCCGCTTCTGCCGCTGCATCCACCACGCCGGTCGGCTAGCCAGTCGCTCGCGATTCAAGCACGTACCTTCGCCCGCGGCACTCGTACGCACGCGCTGCCACGCTGCACCACGTCCACAGCCATATCCACATCCACATCCACACACCCACAGCCATCCGCACCCACATCCACATCCACATCCACATCGTCAAAGGCCACCACCATCTCTCGCCTCACGCCTCCGCCCACTTTTCCGGCTGGTTTTTGCCCTGTGCGCGGTTGTTCCTGACGCTCGTCCACCCCAGCGCAGTCCAGGGAAAAATAAAAAAGGATTCGCGACCCGGGTCTCCACTTCTGGAACCCTCCCCCAAACACCACACCTCTGAGACGGACCTGTCTTGAGCCCGCCTCATCCACCTCCCCGCCGCCGCCTTCTCGCTTCGTCGCGTGGGCCTCGCAACGGTTTACCGCAACCGTTTCCGGACTCGTATCCTTTCGAGTCTCAACCTGCAACATCGTCGACAGCTTCGCGCCGTCATCGATCTTCGCCTGCTTGTTGCCTCCCGCGACGTCGTCTTCTTCGCCTCGCGTCGCGTCTTGTGAAGGAATAGTATGGACGGTTCTCCTTACCCTTCTAATGGTATAAACACGACCTCTGCGCCACAGACATATCCATCGCCCACTGCCATCTCTCCCAACCAACTTCAGACGGGATCGCCCTTGCCGCAGACGACGCTTCCGCCTTTGCAGCCTCCGACCTCAGCCATGCAGCCGCTCTACGGTAGCCACCCGCATACGCCGCGGACCCCAGGCACCCCGAATACTCCCAACTCGGCCACCAACCTGCCCAGCTACCAGAACACGTCGCAGCCCGCGTCGCGACCTGGCGTCTACTCGATGGCACAGAACCCGTACCCTCCTCATCCGGGCTACGGCACCTCGGCTGCCATGATGCCGCAGACCACCACGGCCGCATCGCACCCGCAGCCCATTGCTCCCGCTCCCGCTGGCGGCCGCGGTCCTCCCGTCCTGCGCCCAATGCCCCCGGGTGGCATCATGCCGCAGCCCGGCGTCTCCTCGCCCTACGGTCCCGGCTCACTGATGCAGCCCAACCCGGTCCTCCAGGACGCTGAGCAGCCCACCCACGTCGTGGGTTCGCAGGGCCGCAGGGGTATTCTTCCCAGCGCTCCCGGCCGGCCTGCAGCCCCCGCCGCGGGGACTGGTGCGGCCAAGAGCACCGTCATTCCCGTCAAGGATGCGGATGGAAAGTTCCCATGCCCTCATTGCACCAAGACTTACCTGCACGCCAAGCACCTGAAGCGCCATCTGCTTCGACGTGAGTATTGACGACCCTTGCCGTGCGATGAGTGTGAGCTGACTTGTGAGCCGCCTAGACACGGGTGATCGCCCTTACATGTGTGTGCTCTGCCGTGATACGTTTTCGCGAAGTGACATCTTGAAGCGTCACTTCCAGAAGTGCTCGATCCGTCGTGGAAACCCCACCGGAGCGAGCCACCTGTCCCACCCTCAAGCTCACGTTAAGAAGAATGCTCAGGCCCAGAAGGCCGCTGGCCTCGGCAACGAAGGGGAGATGAACCACCTCAATGGTCTCAACAACATGCCCGGAGACGGCATGGTCCATCCCTTTGGCATGGTGCCCGTCCAGGACGGCATGAACAACATGGGTGGCGACCAGAACCAGCTCTCCCGGTCGAGCAGTATGAACAGGCTCGAGAACGGTGGTCCCCAGGACAGGAGAAGCATGCCTGGCATGGGCAACCCGCAGCCGTATGGCAACGAGGTTCAGAACTCCATGAACCAGCAGCCCATGCCCAACTACAGCATGCCCCCGGGTCAGAACGGAATGCCCATGTATGGCGGTTCAAACCCGAATCAACAATCTGGCCTCGATTGGTCTCAGATGTTCCAGGCTGGTGCGCATCAAACCCTCAACCGTCATCCATTTCATCCTCCTAATCGTGGACAGAAGATCGGAACCAAAACCGGGCCTAATACTGCTACACGGACGACGGATTGCAGCTCCAGCGATGCCGTCGTCTACTCCAAGTGGGGCATACCGTCGAATACCGAAAATCCTTACAGCCAGCTCTCTAACCAGATTCTTAACTTCTTCTACCCCCCCAACGAGGCAATCGATCCCCACCTCACGGGCATGAACTTGCACTTCTCCCCAGATAATATCCAAGACTTCATTGGCCAGTATGACAAGTTTCACGACCACGCGCCGCTCCTTCACTCCCCCACTTTCCGCATCATGAAGGCCAATACCTGCCTCGCCACCGCGATGTGCTGCATTGGCGCCTGCTACTCAGAAAAGGTCGAACCGTCTATCGTGCGAGAGATGATGGACTGCCTTTGGGCGGCCATGGAACGAGACTGCCATGTCGTGTCGGGCGCGAGTTCGCAAGACGCAGGCACTCGACCTGCTACCAAGGCAGACATCGAAGACCTCCAATCAATTCTTTTGACAAGCGTTCTCCATGTTTGGAATGGGACTCCGGAGCAGCGGCTCCGCGCCAGGCTCATGTTTCCTCGTGTCGCATCGGCAGCCCGAAGGCTGAACTTACTCGATGCGCCTGGCCCATCCTTTGACTCTCAAAGCAAGGTCGGAGCTAAGGATTGGATAGCCTGGCGTGATGAGGAGCAACGAATTCGCCTCATGCATGGCATCTTTTTGTTCGACATAATGTGGACAGTTTACTGCAATATTCCGCCTTTATTTGATCCCTTCGAGATGCGCCTTCCGCTTCCTTGCGATAATATTGCATGGAGCGCGGGGAATCTTGAAGACTGGGCCTCCGCTTTTCAAATACACGAGGGAGCAGATGCCGCAAATGACAGCTCATGTGGTCAACGATGCATTCGCCAAATGCCCGAACTGGATCTGGCGCTGAAGACATTGCTGCACCCATCACACAGGATTGCCAAGAGAGGGACTGACGAGTGTGGTAAATTGATCCTCTTGTACGCCATCATCTCACTCACCTGGCGCCTACAGAGGGACGGAACTGGAGTGCATCCAACCAGACACCCACTGCCGTCTCGAAACTGGATGGCTCCTCATGATGCAGTCAAGCGAGAAGGCGTGCCGGTGGGTGGTTTTGGACATTGCACAGACCCGGAAAGCGTCGCCGTCCTAAGCGATGCTCTGAACAAGATGAAAACGAGCTGGGATGAAGATACAATGGATGACCTGCCTTCCGACTCGGGCCAGCCCTCTAGCGATGGGGTTTCTCGTAACGCCATTCTTGCTTACTGGCTGGCCAAACGTGTATTGCTAGGCAGCCAGCCTGATGATTTGGGGCAGCCTCCGGAGGCGAGCTTTATGCGAGTTTCTCGATTGGTCAATGCCATCAAGACATGGGCATCACGCGGGGGGGAGTCGAAAGGAGAGAGTTTGGCAACGGTTGGAGCTGTTAGTGACGAGCCTGATTATGGGCAACGGACACTAAATATGGCGGATTTTTTCGACGATGCTCCACGAAGAGCAGACGACACTGGAGCGATTTCCGTCAAGACGGAGTCTGGCACTGTGTTATGATGGACAAAAGCATTCAGGGCGGAGGCTGCATCAGGTGGCGTTGAGATTGGTGATTTTTCGTTTTGAGTTTTCTGCTTGCTTTCGAACTTGTTTTGGGGACCGATTGAGGCTTTAGCAACCTGAACCGACACTGCGGTAGCCTTGTGCGCCGCGAAGGGCAGCTCTTCCCAAGCAACACGGGATGGCGCCGGTGGCGGTCTGGCTCTGCAAACGCATTTCCAAAACGCATAGACGGAGGATGGGAGTTGATTTTGCATTTGTTAGACTTTCGATCAAGATAGAAGGGGCGGTCGGTCGGCTACTGTATTTTCCCGGTGCGCCATCACGGCTTCATGGCCTAAACTGATCAATAACGTTTTGCTCTGCGCAGTGTATCTGGGGAGTCGCCTCGTGGTGAAGCACATGGAGATGATGCGATGTGAAAGTTGCGCAACGACTAGTTCACTACGGAGCGCGCCAGAACAATGCAAGGATGATTCTGCAAAGCGCCATGTAGAAGCTGACCAGAAGCTACCTCGTACTCGGCCTTCCTACGACTCTTTCATGGCGAGGCCCGGGACTGATCCTAATGTCCCAAGGTTTGCTCTCGTTTGCCTCGCGTATGCCCATCATGGCTGGCGGGAGCGAGGGGCCTGGCAGAATCATTTCTCGCTTGGCTTGTCGACGGTGATGACCCGCGGCGTCCACTTGCGCAGCTCCTCCTTGTCCTTCTCGGACGGCGTGTAGCCAAACTGCTCCTCAGCGCGGTCCGCGAGATAGAGGCCCACAACGCCCCAAGCAATGACGCCTACGCCAACACCGAGGCGCGTCTTTGGGGAGAGGTTCTTGTACGCCCTGAGATGGCCGGTCAGTTACGCGACACGGCGCAACGCCCTGGATGGAAACGCGGACGGGGACCCAGTGGTTGGGTGAGAGGCTCACTTGAACATGGCGGGCAGCGGGTGGCGATGTACGGGACTCTCTCTCTACATGTTTCGCCAGGGATCCTGCGGTGTGTTAGAGTTGAGCTGCGCCTCGAGATTGGAGTGAGGGCCCACGTGCGCTTCGCCACGGTCGGACAGTTGCGTTTTCTCGTTGAGCTTCGCTTGAAGCTTGAAGAGTCTGGAGTGGTGCAATTTGCTGGGAGGTGTTTTCATGTCTTATCTAGTGGCTGAGTGGGTCTAGCGTGTGTTTGTTAGTCCTGGTAACTCCCTATCGTCGACAGCACACGCTAGCGGGCTAATACGATAGAGAGCTACCGAAGGGTTTTCCAGACTCGGGGATTTCGACTTCTCGTAATGAGTACTCACGCCGCACTGGAGAAACGGGAACCTTTGCAGGCGCGGGATCG
The DNA here is from genome assembly GCA_024339985.1 of Tolypocladium endophyticum. Classification (NCBI taxonomy): domain Eukaryota; kingdom Fungi; phylum Ascomycota; class Sordariomycetes; order Hypocreales; family Ophiocordycipitaceae; genus Tolypocladium; species Tolypocladium endophyticum. The sequence goes on from JALHBW010000106.1 coordinate 65,645, forward strand.
GAAAGCTAAAGATGCCAAGGTTGGTGCTATCCGAGTAATGTTGTACGCGCGTTGCTGGTCGCAGCGCGATGCTGTTTTGCATCTGTAATACCGTATAACTAGTACAGGTACTCGGACGAAGCAGGACTCATGGCTCGGTGGCTGTCTCGATACAAAGCAAACCGACCAGCCGGCAAGCCCCCTTTCCTTCTGATACTGAACCAGGACAGTAGTTGCATGCAATAAGCAAAGACCTGGTGCAGAGCGAAGCAACGGGGAGACTGAAGCTGCGGCTGAAGGCCGGCCGTTTTGGCGTTCTGCCGTCCAACACCTGCGGGCAGCCGCGTACCTACGGAGGAAACATCTGCGAGTAGACAAGGGACAAGCATGCATCGGCGGGAACGGCCGAGATCTCGTACAACAAACGGACGCAAGACCCTGAATCTCTCGTGGGTATCGTCTTTGGACTCATTCAGGGAGGGGCTTGCGATTTCAATGTGATTTTTCTTTTTCTTTTTTGTTTTTGTTGATACAATATCTGAGGCGACGGCACCCATGAATGCATTGGCTGGCTGGCGCTTGAACCCACACTAACCATGGAGATGAAGTGATGATGTGCAGCTAGCTCCGAGCGCGGACACGAGCAGCTTGACACGTTGCTTCGAGTCCTCGGTTAGTTTAGGCTCAGATAGCGAACTGTGCGGGCGTTGAGGAGGAATGCTGGCTGCAGAAGCCGACATTGTTGCGATTGGCGCAGGTTGAGACAGCGCGAGGAAGATTGGGACGGAAGCGTTGATGAGCTGCGGACTAAACTCGCGAGACGCTTGTGTACCGTATTCGTGAGGTAAAAGGACTATCCGACACTTGGCAAAACGCTTGCCGTGTGCCACCCGACTATTGACACAGAGCCACGCGTCGACTGAACCTTGAGACGAATCGAAATACGAGCAGTGAATGAATACTGTAATTAGCAAGCTGTCGTACAATATAGAGTTCGAAAAAGCGTCGGGACTGTGGACCGAGACCTGCCTTACACGAAGGCATGCAGAATAATAACAGCAAACCCACCCACACGCCATCTGGGAACGCAGCAGGAGCAAACGTTGGAAGGAGACGAGAGACGTGTTATTCCTTTTCTCGTCTATCTGAAACCGATGGCTTGTTTCCATGTGTCGGCTGTCGATGACACCGTCGCCGCTCCCAGGGCATTGCATATTAATACCTCGTAGCTCTCAGCAGGCAGCAACTCTGCCAAAACGTAGTACTGCAGTGTTCGTGGTCAGGGCTCTATGCAACCTGCGATACGCGCTCTGTCTTGGCTTCACATCAAGACGAGACCAGGTTGCTTGGTGACCGAGTTTGAAGAAGAGCGCACCGGACGATCCGGCAGCCCGTCCAAGCCGTCGGGCCAAGGACTTGGGTTTCAGGAAGCAGATGATACTGTACATACAGCACTTGATTGCAATATTGGTGAAAGACAGCGCACGCGTGCCCGTATGGGCGGTGGAGCCGAGCACCGCTGCGAAGATGAAGCCAGGGGTAGCAATTAACGGCCTTGGTCAACCAACCGGCCGCCCGACTCGCGGAAGCGTGCCGAACGCAAACGGGCTGTGATTGTGCATTCCGACGGCCGCTCCGAATGCCGCTAGCTCGCGCATTGAGTTAGAGACACGAGCCAGCCCGTTTGCCGATCATGATGGCCGCGTAGCCCGAAGCGGAGTCGATTGGCCAGTCGGTTCGTCTGGAGGACGACGGGTAGGCGGTCCCTGGCCGGGCTGCCCGATGCAACCTGGAGCCCCCCTAACGCTGTCTAAGGTACTCGGTGCTGCAGGAGGCGTTCGCTGCAGCCGCGGCCCTGGACCACAGCGCTGCCACTGGCCACAGTGGGCACGCCGCAAGCGATGGGCCCCCGGGCTGCTGCGGCCCTCCATGGGGACCTCAATACCCGGCCCCCTGGCGGCCCTGTTGTTTTTTGCTCCTCCGCTGGACAATGTGCCACGGTCCACCGGGCGGCTCCCCACGCCGCCCAATAGGTACCCTAAGAGCTTGCATGTCGGGGCTGGCTGGCCCCCAAGAGAGCTGCCCTCGCGAACTTCGGCTCGCTCCTCCGTCTGTCACTCCTCCATCCTGCCCAACCGCCATCGCCGACTTCGAAAGCTACCGCCCTGTCCCTCGAGCCGCCCCGTCCCTCTCTGTCGCGTCTTCGCCTGGCGACGACGGGCGAGCGACGGCAGAGAGGCGCTTAGTCTCCCGCGATGCAGCGTGTCTCGTCGTTCCTCCCGTCGTGGGACAAGCGCAACTCTAGTCCCAATCCCAGCTCGGCCAAGGGGTTTTTCGCCTGGGGGAATCGCAACAGCACTTCTTCGAATCCCTCGAGGCCTCCGTCGGCCATCAATGTCGCCGCCGCCAATGCCGACCGCGTCCAGCGCGAGGCCTTTTGGCCCGTGACGCTAGACTTGGAATGCGAGAAGGCCGCCCGCATTCTGAAGTCCTTCTGCGGTACGCGCCGCCCTCCTGCGGCTAGCCTTCTATCGTGACGCTCATGTGCTAACGTCCGACTCTCCCCCGCAGCCGACGGATATCTGGCGCCGTTGGACGCTGAAACGGAACCATCGACGTCATCCACGGCAGAGCCGCCCCAAACGCCCGACAGGACCCCCCGGAGGATACCGAAACGGATATTGCAAAATGCAGCAGGCATCGCCGTCTTCACCTGCATGCGGAGTGGCCTATGGATGACGGGTTCCGGTGGCTCCGGTATCTTGATTGCGCGAAAGTCGGACGGAACCTGGTCGCCGCCCTCGGGCATTCTCCTCCACACGCCGACTCTCAGCTTCATCATCGGTGTCGACATCTACGACTGCGTCCTCGTCATCAACAACCTGGCCGCCCTGGAATCCATCACCCGGCCGCGAGTGACGCTCGGCGAGGATGTAGGCCTGACCAATGGCCCATCCGTGCCGCTCGACTCCGACGAGGCGCACATCAAATGGAAGGAACTCGGTAACACCGTCCTTGCCTACATGAAGGCCCGCGGTCAGCACCAAGCCGTCAACCTGCAAGGCTGCATCCTGACCGAGCGGGCGAATGAGAACGAGCGCTTCTATGGCAGCAACGTGTCCCAGATGGAGATTCTGGCCGGCAACGTCGGAAGGCACGTCGAAGAGACGAAGCCCTTGTTCGAGGTCATCAAGATGGCCGAGGGCAGGACTGACTTTGACGCTGCCGTCATCAGCAGGACGGCCATTCAACCGGCGCCAGGGGATGCCATGATTGCAACGCCCCGGTCGACCCCTGCGTCCCCTCGCCCCGCCTTTGGCATTCCCATGGCGGACGACCCGGACCCCTTCGGAGTCCTGGCCCTGGAGATGGCGGGGCTTGAGATTCGCGAAGCTGGGACCCAATTGAGACCGACGAGCAACCAGTTTGAGTTCCACCCAACCCCTCTTAGCCCTTCCATGTCCAAATTCAACCGACAGAGCGTCGAAACCTTCGTGTCGAGAAGCAATAGAGCGAGTGTCATGTCAACTCGAACCGCCAAGAGCCAGGCGACGGACGCTCTTGCGCAGACAAGCGCCGTCAACACTCCTGAGACGACGCCTAGCCCGGGTCAAAGCGACGATGGACGCGGCCGCACATCCGTCGAGCCTATGCCTGAAGTAAAGGAGGACGAAGAAGTTGATTACACAAGGGTTGACGTAGCTCCCTTGCGACATCTCAGCGAGAAGCACTCGATTGAGGTGGCTCCCTCCCCTGACGCTTCGACTACGACAGAACGAGACGTTGAGAGCCGGACCCCTGTCGCATCTAACGATGATGACGTAGAGGAGGCTCCAAAGGCGACCGGTATCTGCGAAAAGATTGGAGGAGCAGGAGGAGAAGGGGAAGAGGAGGAAGGGGAAACTAATGATGCTGATGATGAGGAAGATTTGGATGACTTGGATGACGAGGAGCCCGTGGTATTCGAGGTTGCGGCAGTGCAGCCGGCCCAAACGCAGGCCATCGCTGCACGAGCGATCCAAGCGAGAGGCAACGTGGTTACAATCGCCAAGAGGGTGCCACCTCCACTGCCAATGCGGAGCCCTGCCAGGCATTCTCGGTCTGGCAAGAGCGAGACGGCTGGCGACATCGGCAGCGTCCGAAGTCCGCTGCGACAGGCGTTCAGCGAGGCAGACTTGAGGACAGACGAGGACAACGAACAGGAGTCTCTCGCGGGGGCTCAGACAAGAGACGTCGAGAGCGATACGCCTGAGCTTCAGGAGCTCATACCCGACAAGACGCGGGTTGAGAAGCCCAATACTATTGAGTCCGAGACTCGCCCTTCCAAAGCGAAGTCCCAAACAGAAGAGCCTGCCTCTGCAGAACCGCACATTGACCGCACCGACTCGAAGGAAACCTCCAACGGTGAAGAAGCTGAATGCTTCGAGGATGCAGTTGAGGAGCCTAGCATGGATCAAAACGCGACTGTCAAAGACACTCAGCACGATCAGAGCGACAACTCAGACTCGACTAGCAACAAAAAGCACGCTTCGTCCACCTTCACAGGCGCGACCGAGGACCGCTCGAGCTGTGACGGATCGTCACTTACGACGCCCACCTCGGAGCGACCATACTCAACGACCGCGGAAGAAGATACGCCGACGAAGAAGCCGACGAAGGAGGTGGAGGAGCCGCGAGCCCACGAGGCACACGAGTAACCGAGCTGAAACGCCAGGACAGCAACGGCGGCCCAGGTGCAGCCAACCACGACATGACGACACCCTGTTTCACGGCAGAACGGGACATGAGTTATTCGCACGACGATATTGGGATCATATTTGCTTTGCGCATCCGGAGATAATGGCTGCATTCAAGTCCATACTTTTGGGGAAAGGGCTGTAGACTATGGGGCACCGAGCATGGAGATTGCTTTGACAAGCAGGGACACGGCGTTTGGACACGACTACTTGTTACTACGGGACTTTGGCAGCCTGGGAGCGCTTAATAGGTTTGGCGCACAGGAGCGCCTTTAGCGCAGCAGCTGCCACACTGCCACACCGGGCCGAGGATGTGCGATGGGCACGCGGACGAATATGACGGGTCAAGGATGACAGCGGTACGCACAGGATAGTGCTGCATTTGATTGCTCTGCATGGAATGGCGGAGGGCGGCGTTCCCTGCCAGGGCTCCACGGGTACGAGCAAGGAAGCGAGTCGTGAATAGCGTGGCCGATTAATAGGCCATGGCAGGCATTCTGATCTGTAAATACACTTGTATTCATGTGATATTGTTGCTCGGACACGATGCGGAGGTTGAGTCCCCGGATGCGATTCGGTGGACGGCGGCGTGATATGTGGTTGCAGGGTCACGTGCCGTGAGCCGCGAGGCTGGTAGACTGGCGCACGGCCACAGCAAGCACCAGCCATACAAGTAGACACGCTCGCGACGCCCCACACAGACGAGTACGGGGACAGCCTCAAAAGAAAGTGCGACAGCACCACCGTCGGTCACGCCCTCGCGACGACGCAGCAGCAAGCGCGCCAACGCAACTGGAGTCCTGAGCTCGCTAGAAAAGTCTCGGAGCAAAGAGCGACGAGCGCGGTAGAGGCAGAAGTTCCGTCGACGAGCGACGAGCCCACGGCTTTGCATCCTTGCCAACGACGACAGCCTACGACGACTACTCCTACTCCGAAGCGCTTCGCAGCAGCTGCCCGGCATGGCCAGCTCGGCGGCCAAATGGCGCGAGGAGCAGATCCTCATCATATGCCCCGGTAGTCGCACGACCATGGCGCAGCTGGGGTGCAGCGAGCTGACACCACCGACGCACCGCTTTCCGACGCGTATGTTCAGGGACGGTGACGAGTGGCGGCCCTACCACACCTTCAAGCGCACCAAGATCGTGGCCGGCGTCGAGCAAGAAGAATGGGTCGAGGACGTTGACTCGGACCAAGGCGCCGTCTTCCCCATCGAGGGCGGCCGCATCGTCCACATGCAGGCATTCCTCGCCTTCCTCGACCACGTCCACGGCATGCTCACCACCACCTACCACAACACCCCCATCATGCTCATGGCCTCGCCGCAGTGGACGCGCCCTGACTGCGAGGCCATTGCCCAGTACATATTCGAGAAGACGCGCACGCCTGCTCTGTGCATGCTGCACAGCGGCCTCGCCACCCAGTACGGCCTCAAGTGGCCCAACATGACTGTCGTTGACATCGGATACGAAAAGGTCGACGTCACGGCCATCCACGACGGCCGCGTCGTCAACCACATGGACCTCGGCTCGCCGAACCCCGACAGACACATCAGCGGCGGCGAGGTGTTTACTCAGAAGCTTGCGAAGCTGCTACAGGGCAAGGGCTTCGATCGCGACATGGCGGAGCAGCTGAAGAAGAGCGCCATCTGCGAGGTGCTGCCGTATGCACCAGGCGAGGAGGCTCTGATGGAGCTGCCCAAGGAGTCGTCAGCCGGACTGCCAGCCGGCGCTGCACCGGCAGCTGCGGAAGCGCCCAAGGTTCCCGAGCCCAGCAAGCCCTCCGCGCTGGCTGACGATGATGGTGAGAACATGGAGACCAATGGCGACGACGACGGCGTCTTGGACGTTGCGGCTATCGTCACGAGCGGCCAGACGAAGGAGTTCCTCGCCAAGAAGGAAAAAGAAAAGGAAAAGGGCAAGCCGGGGCGCAAACCCAAGGACAAGGAGCAAGACGCAGCACCCGCTAAGCCCGCAAGGCTGCCCAACTCCAAGAGAACGCATAACACCTTCTTCTACGAGGAGATCGTCCAAGAAGAAGTACCCAGCGAGCCGAAGCCGACCGCCGCTGAGGCGCCCAATGGCGCAGCCGGTGCCGATGCGGAGAAGCCGTCTGGAGAGCAGCAGCCCACCGAGAACGGGGCGTCAGCCGAGGGCAGCACCGCCGCTCCCCAAGCGGACGGCTCGCTGCCGACTGGAGAATCTGCCGAAGCACCCAAGCCCGCAGAGGACAAGCCCGCGGAGGACAAGCCCGCAGAGGACAAGCCCGCGGAGGACAAGCCCGCAGAGGACAAGCCCGTAGAGGACAAGCCCGCCGACGCCAACGGCACGACCGAGGCGGCGCCCGCGACAGAGCAGCCCGTTGATGCCAACGACACCCCCGAGTTCCGGCCCAAGCGCATCCGCCGCGACATCGAGGTCGGCATCGAGCGTTTCACCTTTGCTGACCGCGACGAGATTGACCGCATCGCCACCACCATCTACCGCACCATCCAGGGCATCGACGACATGTACATGCGCCCGCCCTGCTGGGACAACCTCGTCTTCGTCGGCAACGGCGCTCGCCTGCGCGGCCTGCGCGACAACATCCTCCAGACGCTCAACGCGCGCCACCTCATCTCGCCCTCGACGGCCACCATGTTCACCTCGGAACTGCCCTCCAACATGGCCACCCCGACGGGCACCGGCTCCCAGACGCCCACGGGCTCCTTCACCGGCGTCCCGCACCAGCTGCCCTCGAGCGGCGTCAACCCCCTCCTGCAGGCCGCCACCACGGCCAGCACCCTCGGCGCCGCGGGCATCGCCGGCGCTGCTACCAACAACAACACGGGCACGCCGGCCGCCGGCTCCGACGCCGCCGGCCCCGCCGGCAGCTATCACTTCCACAGCCAGACGCCCACGAGCATCAAGACGGCCGGCCTGCCGACGTACCTCAGCGAGTGGACCAAGAATGGCTTCGAGGAGTCCATGTTCTTGGGCGCGCAGGTGGCCGCCCGCATCGCCTTTTGCCTGCATTCCAACATGGACGCCCAGAGCATCGAGGCCCAGCGGCTCATGAGCCTGAGCAGGGTAGACTACAAGTATGAAGCTCCCCCCTTCCCCCTATTACCTTGCCCGCTTTACTGACGGCTTTAAAACAGCGAATTGGGACCCAAGGGAATCCGCGCGCACTCTATGCTCAGTTAAATACTCAAGAGGACACGCTGTTTTTGGTTTTCTTTTAGAATATTTCGTATTCTCGCCACGGAGTCTCGGGTGCGGCTGAGGGAAAGGGGCTCGTATTGGGGGGCCAGAGCTCGAAAGACGGATCGCATAATCGCGCTGGTATACCAGAGGCCGAGCTGTGCTCTGTGTAAGCCGGCTGCCTCGGAGAGTTGGTTCTTGTCTGATGTATAATAAAAACAAAGGGGAGTCACAAGAAGCCTCAATCAAAGGTAGAGTTGCCAAGCCGTCCCAAGTGCAAATCTGGGTATATCTCTTGAACGTCTGCTATCTACATTGTCCATATAATGGATACACCGCCGTAACCATCACCGCATCGTTGGCCCTTATTGCTGGGTCAGTACAAACGGTCTAGCTCATTCCCTGCCAACATAGCAGCCATGCCAGTGTCCTCTTGCGTCTTATGCAGCCATCGCCGTGGGTTCAACTTTTTACACCGGCCGAACGCAGCCGAATGCGCCTGTAACATGCTTCGCGAGTAATGAATACGAGATTCTCCGCAAACTCAACCCGCCGCGTTCCTGACCGCTGCCTCTGCAGCAGCCTTGTGCCAATCCGTCTTGAGAAGATACGTATACTCGATGATCGATACACTGCACCTGTTAGCGCACCGCAGTGCCGCGCCATGGGTGGACAACACGTACACAATCAGTCCAACAGTCACACCAATCCACAGGCCTTCGAGCCCCAAGCCGGCTCCAAACGCCAGAGCCAGCGAGATCGGCAGCGAGATTACATAGTACGCAATGAGGTTTGCCGGCCCGCCGATCGATTGCTTGCCAATGCCACGCAGCAGGCCGTGGGCTCCAGCGCTAAGCCCGTCGAAAACTTGCATTATCGCCACGAAAGGCAATACTTGGGCGACGAGGAGAATGACACCCTCGTCGTCGGTGAAAAGAACCGGTAGGTGGTATCGCAGCGTACTATATATGGTAAGGTTGAAAACGCCAAGGACGCAAGCTGCCACGAAGGTCTGCCAGAGCGCATTAGTAGACATTCAAGGCCGATGAGGAAACGCCAGGGACAAGGGGCATACGCACCACCATCGCCGTTATCTTGGCAGCATCGACCAAGCCAGCTCCAATGAGATTAGCGACTCTTGTAGAGGCAGCTATAGACATGGGGAACGGGATCTGGTAGGAGATCGACGTCAGGGTGGCCAGCACGCTCTGCGCTGCGAGATACTCTGTGCCGAAGCGACTGGAAAGGAGCGTCATGATCTCAAAGGCAAGCCACTCCGCCTCGACCATGATCATGCCGGGCAGCGCCAGCCTGATCATGACCCACCAATTGGTCAGGGCTCGCTTGCTGAATCCGCCCCAGCACTGCGAGCCGTCGACGAAGACGACGTAGAGGAACAGCAGCAGGGGCAGAAGGTTCTCAGTGATGGCGACGGCGATGGGAGCACCGACGAATCCCATCCCAAGCTTCCAGACCAGGAGCCAGTTGACGAAGACGTTGAAGGGCGCAGCGATGAGGAGGATGTACGTCGTTGCTCTGAAGAGGCCCTGCGCCTGGAGAAAGCGCTTGCCAGTCTCGAAGAGGATGATCCCCGGGATGGCAAATATCATGACCTTCAGATACAAACTGGCCAGGCGGGCGGATTCAGGGTCGGGTACGAGATGCACAATGATTTCCTCGGAGAATATCCACAGCACCGCAACCGGGCCAGCCAGGCAAAGAAGGAAGGTTGCCATGCGCTGACACTGAAGCCCAACGAGGTGCTTGTGGCCGGATCCGTACGCCTGAGCGCAGAGTGTATCCAGGCTCGTAGCCAGGCCCTGGAAGGGCGCCAGGCACGAGATTGCCATGGACATGTTGGCCAAGGATACCGCGCCAAGCTCTACTGTGCCAATCCTGCCCACAGCGAATATGCTCGCCACGTTGATGGAGTACTGGAGGAAAAAGGTGGCAATTAGGGGCGCAGAGTAGGACACGACGGTCTTGGTCTCTCGCTGCCAAGTTGTGCGGAGGCGGCCCGAAGCCACGGCCTCCTCCCAACGTTCCTCGAGCAGCTCGTCGGCAGAGCCAGACTCTGTGTCGGTACCGGCGCCACCGTTGAGGAGAGGTGACCTCTCCGTCGGCCGGTGAGACTCAGGCGACTCGTCCTCGTCTGTCGGAGGCAGCTTGGTGCTGAAGAGGCGTCGATATATGCGGGCTGCGAGGCTGCGGCTCTTGGGTTGGTCATGGTGCTTGGGCGGCAGCACGTGGTTGTCCCTCAACAGACTGCGCTCAGCGTTCCTAGACTGCTTCCGCTCCAGTGGAGTCAAGAATGGCTCGTCCAGAGGCTGCTGGTTGAAGACGGGCCTCGACGCACCATATGCGACGCCGCTCGGACGGCGGTACATGCCATGGCCGTGGCTGGGGAAGTCAGAGTCGTCGACTTCGGCGAAATCGGCGTCGTCTTCTGAACAGGCGGCTATGTCGTCGGCCAGCGCTCGCTCGGCCAGGGGCGAGCTGGATAGCATTCGGTGGTGTCCCGACCTGGAGAGGGGATCATGGGCACCGGGAGATCCGACAATCGGCCGTCCGCGGTCCATTGTGTCTGGATTTGGGGGAATGAGCCAAGGATTGAAGGAGCAGGTGCACTTGCCAGGGGCGAGGCGACGTCTTGTCTGGCAGCAGTGCAGATAGCAAAAGCCCTGCAGTGGTGTTTCTCGCGTACCGGAAGGTGAGCAAAGTGATGCCGCCGGACGAGCAGACGAGGCGAGGAGTCTGGCAGCAGTGCTGGAGAGAACTACGTACGTTCAAGCCAGGCGCCGCCCATACTCGCACCGGAGAAGCAGGCGAGTGCAGTCGGCAGAAGGTCGTAACAGAGAATGAAGGCTCAGGCGCTGGATGGCTGGGGGCCGCGGACTGGATGACTGGTAATGGGCCGAGAAAGCGGCTGCTGGTGGGTCGGTGACTCGCCGTGGCGTCCCCATACTTTCGCCAGCCGATCGACGGCCAACGCAAAAGGTCACGCCGACCGACTCCGGGGCCCTGAGCGACGCTCCACGCTCAGCCAGCCAAGATGCCAAGGCACGGTACCTAGGCGGGCGTCGCTCTGAGAGATGGCCTAGCTCCCCGTTGTCTCGCTTGAGCTGCCTAGATAGGCGTCGCCGGGCAAAACAAGATATCCGGTTGGCTGCCACCGGGAGTCTGTATTACGGAGCACGCACCATCGTATTACCCGTCGATGTCTGCCGGCGCGGCCATTATAGGCTCAAGATCAGCAACGCCTTCAGCGGCGGCCGATGCATGACGCACCCCAGCTCGGCAACCTCGCCATTGCAGGGGGCTCTTGGGCGCGCCCTTGTCCCTTGGCCATCTCATGTCTCAGCAGAATGCTTCTTCAGCCATGCCATTTCTGTCACCCATGTCACTTACACTGACACATCGTACGTAGCGCGGCTGTCCCGACGCCGGCTCGGGGGCACAGCTTGCTGCAGGCTTATGCAATCCCACCTCATTGGCAGATCTCTTCTGCACTGCGCTAAGGCGGTTATGCTCCAGGTCCTCAAAGAGACATATAAGTTAACTTGGGTACTCGTACGCCGCGTCGTCCGCAATCTGCGGAGCCCCACGGTTTGCCCATTACTATACGTAGCAGTCCAATGGCCGTCTCAGCCGGTACTCTTCTACCTCTGCTATGCCATGGCAGGCGCTTGTGCGTCCAAATACGGCGCCGTTTCTCGTCGTTGTGGTGCTATGTCTCCCATGTGAGACCCCAACGGTCCCGTTCGGCATGATTCTGCGTGGCCACCCATGGTACCTCGTTTGGTCCGTACCGTTGCAACGGTACGCTGTACGGGACCCGGACTCCGACGACGGCCTTGCACGGGCGGGCATCCAGGCCCTCCAGGCACTTCGGACTGGGACTGTCAGACTTGAAAGTTCCCACCATCACGTTGTCCTCGCCGTACAACTCAGGCCAGACCATCACACCGATCTCCCATGACGAAATCCGCATCTCACCCGTCGGCTTGGCCGGCTCGCCCCAGGCCTGCTTCGACAAGTTGGCCGACGTGAGCATTGCCCAATCAACCGTCTTCGCCTTGTTGTACCGCAGGTATGTTTTGACATGCGGTGCTGCTCGTTGTCGGCCGCCGTCCGCCGTCCGACCCTGGGGGCTTGAATCTGCTAAAGAAGGAGTCAACGTCGGCACAAATGCAGCGCGCTCCCGCAAGGTTCCTCCCAAAGCTCACCTCTACCATTTTCGCTATCATTTGCCCAGTGGTGTAGCATGGGTTGTAGATACCGCAGCTGCTTAGTCTGCTGGGATGACTGGATCTTGGTGTGGATTGATCCGCCGGATGCGTAGCCGTCGAGTGACTGCCGAATCTCGTCTGCCGTGGGAAACACGACTTTGAATCTCGGCCGCGTCGCAGCTTGCTTGTTGCATGTGGCCAGGGCGTCAAAGAGCGTCCCCTGCAGCCAGTCGTCCTTCGCGCCCAGCGTGGCGATGGATGATATCTGGACGACAACCTCCGAGTCGCCGTCAACACATCGAACAGACCGAAGACACCTTTTTAAGGCAGCCCATCCCCATGCTGTCTCTGACAGATCATGAACGTTATGCCTCCCAGGCACGCTTGCTACAAGTGCCGCTCTGACGCCGGAGAAGTCGTATTGGCTGAGTTCATCAGCCAAAGCCCTGCATGTATCTTTGCGGCGGTCGTAGAATCTCAAGTAGCTGAGAAAGTCTGACTTGAACTTTTCCCCATCACCAAAGGCGGAAGAGTGCGATTCTCCGGACGCGCCGTCCAGCTCTGGCAGTCTTGGCAGCAGAGGAGACCGCCAGACAGCATTGGTCATGTTGGTCCAGTCCTTGGCAATCATGTTGGCGGTATGTATGATGACCTGCGCAGTATTGTCATGACGAAACAACACCATCATCTTGGAATGATGAGTGCCAAACATTTCTGGCATTGGAGCGGCATGAAGCCGAACGTTGCTGAATCCAGAAGCGTCTTGCTGCCAAATGTTAGCGACGCTCGCCTCCAAGAAGAGGATTGCAGCCGGGGCTTACCGACAGCATGAGCCTGTGAGGGTCTTCTTGTTTCCAGAATCCATGGACGACATGCACCTTGACAAGGTGCCTGGTGTCGGGATCGAACGCATCCATGAGGAAGGGTATGTCGTGAAGATAGTTGAACTCCCAGCACTCGCTTATCAGAGGATCGCCCAGCAGATCCTTGAGAGAGACAGCATCTTGATTGAGCTCCTCCGGAAGGTCTCGAATCCAGGTCAGCTGCCAAGGTGACTTGACCATCCTCGCCTCGCGCCGTTGATGCTTCCTTGGGGGGCTTATGGGCCTCGACAGTGAGTCGGGCGTGGAGGCTTGCTCAGGGCCGTCCGCCCGTTGGCGCTTGGAGGGACGGTCCATGGCCACTGGTTTATGAGGGTCTATGGGTTTTGTGAGGCTGGCCAACACAAATAGGGTGCCTTATCAAGCTGGGGGACTCGGACGCTCGCTGGCACCCCGCTCAAGCGACTCCGCACTGTAGGATGCCGTGAGGTCTGGCTGGCCGGATGAGCTGTGTGAAGGTGTCAAGTCTCCGACCGGGTCTCGCAAGGCAGCAGCTGCCACTGAGGCATCTGTGATGACAAGGTGCGGGCAGTTTGGAGGAAGGTGTGTGCCCGGACCAGGTGCACTCGGTGACTGGCGCGCCAGTGAACAGCACTTCAGCGAGGAGACGCGGACTGTACCTCACCTGGTGAGCAAGTTGTGGTTACAACAGTGGCCAGCCAGAGGCAGCCTTTGCGTCGGCATGAAGAGATAGCTTCCGTGGCATGCTGACACCGCGAGTGATGTAGAAATATGCACCGGTCCAATGCAGCCTGCAGAACCGGTACCTCGCCAACTTACAGCAGGGCGCGATGCGCTACGATTGCCGGGGTGGGGCCTGGCATTCTGGTGTGGCTTGGTTGTGGCGGGCCTGGAACTAAGCTGGTTTCAGCGTCGCATAGGTGTGGCGCAACCCTGGGCTTTGTCAGTCTAAACTCGGTTGGTTTCGCCCTCAGTCTCCCCTTACTCCCGGCGGCTCTGTGTCCCTTTTGCGTGGCTTTGCGTCCGTCGCTGCGCGCCATCTCAACCTCCCATCATCCTTTCGCATCCCAGTTGGAGCCTCGCCCGCCGCCGCCAACTTTGGGGCCTGCGTATTTCTATGCCTTCTTAGCACTGGTTTTGCACTAATTCGCATTCTTCGCGAGGCGCGTCGCACCACGATCCACGAGCCATCTCGTGAGCCACTGCCGACACGGCCTCCACCCTGCACGTCTCGGCTCGACCAGAGTTCGCGGCTCTGCATCGACTCGCCCCTCGAGATAGCGTTTGGCAAGCATTGACATCCTTCGACCTGTCACGGCAGCTTGCGAAACGTTGCGCTGGCCGTCCCCTCCCGGCGCCGTGCCTCGTCCTCCCCGCGTCCTCCCGCCTGGCCTCGCTTCATCGCTGTCTCTGATCGAATCGCATCTCCCGGCACCCGAAGCGGTGCTTAATCGCCCATCATGAGGCCGAACTCTATTTCGCTCCTCGCCGGAGTCGTGGCTTTTTGTCGGGCCCAGGCTCTCGGAGAAAACAACCCCAACAAAGAGGGCACCACGTTCAACGGGGTGGCCGTGCCGCCGTTGCTGGAACTGACACCTTCGAATTGGGACATAGAGACCAAGCAGTCCAAGTGGCTGCTGGTAAAGCATTACAGGTACGGCGCGAACGTTGAGCCCACGTCGTGAGTTGATTTTGACCATTGCACAGTCCTTACTGCCCGCACTGCATGGACTTTGCTCCCACATACCAGACCCTCTACGAGTATTACTACACCTCGAAGCCAACCGACGATACCACATTTATCAAATACTATGATTTCAAGTTCGGCGTGGTCAACTGCGTTGCTTATTCCGACCTTTGCGAGGAGCACAACGTCAAGTCTTTCCCTACAACTATCCTGTTCGAAAATGGCAAGGCCTTTGAGTCGGTCGTTGGTGCCAAGAACATGACAGAGATCAGCGGCATGGTAGAGAAAGGTTTGGAGAAATCGAAACCGGGTTCACGACCCAAGACTCTCGTCCTGCCCAATCCTGGCGACAAGGAAGCCGCCGCAAGCACCGATAAAACTGGCACCGAGGAGTTGCGGGATCTCAAAAAGCACTCCGACAAGACCTCTGACGACAAGAACAAGAAGCTGGATGGGTCCGAAAAGTCCAGTGCTGTGTTTGGGAGCGACTGGAAAGTGCCAACAGCCGGAGAGAAGGAGAAGGGCAAGAAGACCAAGAAACCACTTGCTAACTACAATCCGAACGGAGTCTCCGTCCCCCTGACCGCGGAGAGCTTCCAAAAGCTCGTCACAATGAGCCAGGATCCATGGCTCATCAAGTTTTATGCCCCTTGGTGCCACCATTGCCAAGCTATGGCGCCAACCTGGGAACAGCTGTCCAAGAACATGCGAGACAAACTCAACATTGGCGAGGTCAATTGTGACAAGGAGTCCAGATTGTGCAAGGACGTCAATGCCAGAGCGTACCCGACCATCTTGTTCTTCAAGGGAGCGGAGCGAGCCGAGTACACCGGTCTACGAGGCTTAGGCGACTTTGTCCAGTACGCTAACAAGGCCGTGGATTTGGCTAGCGGCGTTCCCGACGTCGATGCGGAGTCGTTCAAGGAGTTGGAGCAGAAAGAGGATGTCATCTTCGTCTACTTTTACGATCATGCCACCACCAGTGAGGACTTCAGAGCGCTGGAGAGACTACCTCTCGGCCTCATTGGTCACGCAAAGCTCGTCAAGACCAAGGATCCCAAGATGTACAACAGATTCAAGATCACGACCTGGCCCAGACTTCTCGTCTCAAGGGAAGGCCGTCCGACCTACTACCCGCCGCTGACGCCCGACGAGATGAGGGATGTCCGTGGGGTGACGGACTGGATGAAGTCTGTCTGGCTGCCTTTGGTTCCAGAGCTTACACCTTCCAACGCTCGCCAAATCATGGACGGCAAGGTCGTAGTCCTCGGAGTCCTCAATCACCAAGACCAGGAAGGATTCCAGGGCTCGATCCGCGAGATGAAGAGCGCCGCGAATGAGTGGATGGACCGGCAGATTCAAGAATTCCAGCTCGAGAGAAAGAAGTTGCGAGACTCGAAGCAGATGAGAATTGAGGAGGCCGAAGACCGCGACGATCAGCGAGCGCTGCGCGCTGCGAAGGCTATTCGCATCAACATGGACAACGCTGGCCGTAAGGAGGTTACTTTCGCCTGGGTTGACGGGGTGTACTGGCAGCGTTGGATTCGCACGACCTATGGCATTGATGTCAAGGACGGCGAGCGAATCATTATCAACGACGAAGATGTAAGTTCTCTTGTCCCGCTGTCGGCCGCCGTCCAACAAGATTGCTGACTGTGCTACAGAACCGAAGGTATTGGGACAACACCGTCACCGGAAACTACATCATGGTCAGCCGCACTTCCATCATGGAAACGCTCGACAAGGTCGTCCATAACCCGCACGTCATCAAGTACAAGCTCACCGTCTCCGCCATCGAGAAGATCTTCTTCGACATTCGTGTCAACTTCTCTGAGCATCCCTTCCTGTCATTTGGGTGCGTGGCTGGCATCGCCTTCGGCGTCTTCTCATGGCTCCGCGGCCGCAACCGGAGGCGCGGCGGCCACTTTAGACTGGATGATTCCATGGGCATAAGGGAGCTCAAGGATGGACTGCTTGGCGGCACGAATGGTAACCAGAAAGCCGACTGAGATACGAAACGCGGAAAAAGAGATGAAGACGGAACACGGACTTAAGACCTGATGAGTGAGCTTTTCGGGCAGTTTACGGAAGAAAGAGCGGGCGCATAATATGAGAAGCAGGAATCGCTTGCCGACGCCTTGCCCGAGGTGCATGGCATGAAGGCCCTGGCGAGGCATGAGTAGAATGCGGCGGCTGAATACCCCTACGCAGACAGTTGGCGCTCTTCCTCTCTGTCCGCGTTGCCTTGCGCTTCCTCCGCATAGATATGTCAGGGCAGTGGAGTTCTGGGGTTTGTTCGACTGGCACGACTTTGTATGCCTATGTATTACTTTGGAGGAGTCGTGTCCGCTTGCATGTGTCAATGTTTACTATTCAGACGTATGCTCCGATTCCTCGATGTGTTCAGCTTCCATGCCATATTGGCAAGGGCCCCAGAGTAACCGTGGTGTTGACCGTGCCCTGACGGATGTCGTATGATGTACTACGGCCAGCAAGCGCCAATGGTGTCATAAAAATGCATGAAGGGCTTATGGGGTTTCGACGTTTCGATAGACGGCGCGACGGCAGCCATGGATCGATCTGTGTGCAACAGCCGGCTGTCGCTGTGTACGACAGCGGATGGAGCCGGCGGAGGTGATGCTGTGCGGCGGCGACCGCAGCCCATTGGCCGGCGGGCAGAATCCCCGTCAGCCCAGCTATTATTAACCTGGGCTGCATCAATCCCGTCTGTCTCGCACTGCACAGGCCGCTGAGTCGCCCTGCCGCGTCGCAAAGCTTCCTGCATCCATCGTTGGCCGAATCGAGGTTGTATCTGGCCGGCGCTACCACTGCACGGCCACCAGCGTCCCAGGAGTCTCTGTAATCGCTGTTTTTCATCAATCGCGCTCATACGGCCTTGCAAGACACTTTTCTGCTGGCCTCCTCGATCCAGACGTGTGAGTCTTACAGCCAGTCACATCTGAAGGCAGGGGGACGCTGAAGCCATCATGTGCTCGCGTGAGAGGCACAATTTAATTCGTGCCCTCCCATTACCCATCCGCAGCCTCCCGCTGCGCGCGCTGGAGTTGACATGGTCAGCTAATACAGATTGCAGGTTGATTGGAGACTCCGTGTTGGCCCTCTCCCGCCTTGTCTCGATTTTCTGGATGGATATATCTGGCGAGCGCACCGCCGTCTAGCTTGTCACGCCGATAGCTCGCGCAAAGGCAGATCGCGTCTGTTGAGGCGCTCCATTCCTCTCCATTGCTGGCAATCTCCCCGGTGTCTTTAACATGTCGCAATCCGGCATCGTCATCCCGTTCGACGCAAAGGCGCACGTGCACTTGACGCCGTATCTCGCTGCCATCCACGCCTCATGCATTACCCACGACCGCGCCATCGCTACCTTCCTCCCACCTCTATCACACGAGAAGCTACTGACCTGGTGGAAAGAGCGAATCGCCGAAGTCAACGACGGCAAGCGGTTGATATGGCTCCTCTTGAGCAGTCTGGATCCATCTGGCCGGCCCAAGGGCCCGGAACTGATGGGGGTCGTCATGCTGTCAATGCCCTACTCCGAGACCGGTCCTTTTCGCGGCATCGTTGAGAAGCTCTTGATACACAAGAACTTCCGGGGCAAGGGCGGCGCAAGAGCGCTGATTGCCGCCCTCGAGAGCGACGCAGCAAAGATGGGCAGAACAATGCTGGTGCGTTTCCAGCCTTGCAGACGAGGTAGCCCCCCTCGATTGTACCGTAATATGCTGACCGTTTTCAAAGATACTTGATACGGAGACAGACAGCCCCGCTGAGGCCGTGTACAAAAAGCTTGGCTACATTGAAATAGGCAAGATTCCTAAGTACGGCATGAGTCCAACCGGCGAGTTGAAGGACGGGACCTTTTTCTACAAACAGCTCCAATAACACCGTCCAATGCACTGCGGTGTTCAGACGGGCGGATTTTCCAACGGAGCATGGATGGTTGTGACCCAGACAGATCTGACAATTTTCACGGCTGGCAGCTTTTCTAAGGAGCGAGGATATAGAGAGACAGCGTGCACTGCAAGGGACTTATCGCGGAATTGGGGGTTGAGGGATGGCAATGTCGAGTTCTGTCCTCGTCGAAGGCGTTTAGGTGTTCATGAGACGACGTTTTACGACGTGAAAGATGGTCCGGGAGAGGTGTTGAGTCCGGTCCCTGGCGCGTGGTGGAATGCACAAGGCGATCGTCTCGAGTTGTCGGTCTTGCCTATATTTCTTATTCCCACGCTATGCAAGCAGTGCTGCCTTGGTAGTTGCTCATAGATACTCTCAATACCTGCGTTCGCTCTTCCAGGGGAGATGCAATTATGCAGGTACCAAGTGCGGACACCAAGGTGGCTGTTTAGGGTCGATCCGAGCCGAGACGTTCTCGCGCGCCAGGCAGGCGAGCCTTCGACCCTCACCGAAGCTCCTTTCGGAAGAGGCCGCCGCTTCTGCCCCTGTCCACTGGCATATGGTGAATGGCCCAGGCACGTCGACGTTGGCATCTTGGCCATTACCCCGATCAGCGCTGGCGCTAGCGGGCGCCACCGTCGGCAATGCAGCGGAATTGGCCTACCAGAGGGCAGCGCTCAGCCAGGTGGCCTGCCGCAAGTGAAGCTTGAGATGATGGGCTCCCGGAGCGTCGCTGGATGAGGCAGGCATGGAGGCATACGCGGGCTACCAAGCATGCGTTGCGGCCGGAGCACGCCTCGAATGCAGTGTTACTTAAGGGCCGACAGCCCGCGGTCCTGCAGACGAGCCGTCGCGTGTTCCTGGTCCGAGTTTGACTGAGCACAACCTACTTAGCCAGCATGCATCGCGCCGCCGTCTTGACCTCTGTTGCGGCACTGGCCCAGATCGCCAGCGCCGGCCTGTACCGTGGCATCACCCCCGACAACCACACTTGCGCGCTGGGTATGCCCCAATCTCTACTGCGTGTATCGGTCCCTGGCAGTGAAGGCTTCAAGCTGACTCGATTCGTTGCTTTTCAGTCGATCCCGTGCTTTCCTGCTCCTGCAAGGCTACGCCGGACAAAGTTGCCGATACATGCTGCACTGAGACGTACGGAGGGCTGGTGGTGGGTTGGGTGCCGTCGGTAGACCAAGATCGCTTTCTGACAGAATCGGACAAATAGGTCGCTACACAACTTTGGAGTACCTTTACCGGACTCGAGAGCAAGGGCCAGGTCCTTCCCAAAGACTTTTGGGGTATCCACGGCTTGTGGCCAGGTGCGTATTTGCCATGAACATTATCATCATCATCATGATGGGTGCTAAGTCATGCCTCTAGATTTTTGCAACGGTGTGGCTACATAGACGTTATAGACGAGTCCGCGAGCAGCGATGCTGACAACACGACGCAGGGTCGTATACGCAGTATTGCGACTTGAGGTGAGCGACACAGCTCGGGCAGTCTGGACGTAGTTCTTTGGCTGACCCACGGATAGCCGACAATATGATCCTAAGCCGGTACCCAACACCACCGACGGAACGCCGCATGGCACCCCGGTTCCCCCTTACACGGGCGAGCCGATAGACAGGTGGTTTGAGCCGTATGGTAAGCTGGACTTGTTGGCGTACATGAACAAGTTCTGGGTCAGCCAGTTTGACCCTAATTGGGTCTTTTGGGCCCACGAGTTCTCCAAGCATGCCACTTGCTATTCCACGTTCCAGAAGGAGTGCTTTGTACGAATACCCCGTGGCCATCGTCTTGAAAAATGACCGGACTGCTCATTTCCCTCCATCTAGGGTCCGAAAGCCGCTGAGCACGCCGATCTCTTCGAGTTCTTCGAGACGGTCATCACTTTCCAGCGCACGCTCCCAACCTTCAAGTGGCTCGCCAACGCCGACATCAAGCCCTCCAACAAGACTGCATACACGCTCTCGGACATGCAGCAAGCGCTCACCGAAGGCTTCGGCCTGGTCCCCTACCTCGGATGCTCTGGTCCCAAGTACAACGAGACCGCCGCTGGCAAGGGCTCGCTGGACAACGGCCGCACCGAGCTCAGCGAAGTGTGGTATTACTACCACGTCTACGGGCGCCCACAGAACGCCCACGGCAAGGAACTGGCCGCGGATGCGGCGGGTGGCCGGCTCACGACCTGTGCCAAGGCCAAGGGTGCCGTTTGGTACTATGAACGTACCGAAGGCAGCGAGCAGTAGATGATGCCATGCATCTCATTGGGCGAAGTGTGGCAAGGCAACATATCTCATCGTGATTTGGCTTTGCTTGGTCTTGTCTCTATAAGCTGCGCGACAGCATCAACTGCCATAGTATAGACCCCGAACCATACAGGTAGACTTCATTCTGCATCTGCTACCGCATGGGATATTCGACTATATCCGATCTCTTCACCTCATTGCTCGCAGGTTTCCTAATCCTTAACGCCGTCAATCGTGACAACTTCCTCTATGGACTAGACCTTTTCATATGTACCGCTCACTCGTCGTCAGCTAGCTCCTCGACCTTGGGTGTCACGTAGTTTCGCTGCTGCACCTCGCCTGTTTTGATCTGAGTCTCCGTACCAGTAGTCGTTGCGGTCGCCGGCGCAACTTGTCCAGTGGAAGCGGCAAAGGCTGCGTTGGGAACATTGCTCGACGTTGACTTGGCCTTCTTCTTGGTCTTCTTCTTCAGCTTCTTCTCCTCGGCGGTCTGCCAAAAAAAAAAGTCAGTGAGCGTTAGAGCGATGCCACGAGGCTGGACGAAACTCACCTCATGCCAAGCCCAGATCGGTCGGAAGCTGTCCATGAAAGAAACGTCCTCCCACAGGTTTGGATAGAGCCACAGGCCGGGCGGGACGACAAAGTAGGTGATGCAGAACAATATGACGCGGAAGATGGCCATGAGAAAGAACAAACCCAACAGACATAGCAGACCCCAGCTGAGATAGTAGACTCCTTGGCGGAGCTTCAGCGGCCAGAGAGGGTACAGTACGATGATGAAAATGATGACGAGGGCCAGGGCAGCGTACAGCTGGCGCTTGATCTGGCTGCCCTCCCACAGCCAAGCATAGTACATCTCCTCCTTGGCTTCCTGCTGCTGTTCGATGCGGACATTCCACTGACCCTTTACGCGTTTCGCCTTCTTGCCGTCGGCACCGGCCTCTGGTTCGAGCTTGGTGACTCGCAGGGCGAGCATGCTGAGAGGTAGAAGCTTAAACGTGTTCTCGAGAGCAGCGCGATCGGTAATCTCGGGCAGCAAGGGGTTCTTCTTGCGGGCCTTTTCGTAGGCGGGGGATTGCAAGGCTCGGAGGGCTCGCTTGACTGTCAAGGAAATTAGCAGCCGTCGTCTTGCATTGGGAAACAGAGATCAAGGGCATACCCTTAAACATGTCTTTGCGCTCGCCATTCAGAATGCAGGTACGGGGCTTCAAGTCCTGGCCCTTCAGGAACTTGGCGACAGCAAGGGCTTTCGGGTTCGGGGGCCCAGGCGTGATGGGCTGAGGCTGACCCTGCTGGTGGTGCGAGTGGTCGTGTCCATGCCCGTGGTCGTGGTCATGATTGCAGCCCTCGCCGTGCTGGTGTGGTTGAGGCTGTTGTTGCTCTTGCTGTTGCTGTTGCATCATGCGCATGCGCTGCTGCTCCATGGCCTGTTTCTTGATGTGCTCGATGAAGTCGGGCACCGACATGCCCGCCTTCTGCGCATCCTCTGCCACCCGACGCTGAATCTCCGCGATCTGCTCGGGCGTCGGGCGCTGCATGCCCGGTGGCATCTGGCCAGAAGGAAATGGTGGCGTCGGCTGCGACATTGTGCTCCGTATGCTTTCTGCTGCAGCGAGTGAATTAAATTCCTGAAATTCGCAGCGTGCCCAAACAAAAGGAGAGTGGAATCCAGTGCCTGCGAGGAAGTGGCACGAGGGAGTCGGGGTGGCAGCTCTTTTGGTGTCGAGTGCGACTCGGTGTCATCGACTGATGCGACTGAGAGCAAGGTGTTCACTTCACTCAGCTTAGCCCAGGAGCTGCATCGGATCGTTGATTGCCCGCGATCCGGCAGTCATACAGTGCGAAGTTAACCTGGTGCAATCCATTTCGCACTAAGCAATTGATGTCACGACCGAGGGGCATCGCCAGCGTAGGACCCATCGCCATCCATCAGGCAACGTCTGCCGCCACGATGAGCGACCGACTCACGCAACTGCAGGATGCTGTTGACCAGGTACTACCCGAATGAGTCGCGAGCCCAAGCAACGAGTGAGTGCGCGCGCTAAGTCTACCGACAGCTAGCCCAGCAATTCGTCGCCTGTCTGCACTTTGTCCACCGGCGACACGATCTCGAGACGCTGGGCCCCAACGACAAGATCCGCGACGTGAAGCAAAGGCCTCAAGAAAAAGAAGGTAGGCCTTGATATGTTTGCGCTGAACGGGGAAATTGCTTCTCGCAAACTGACGGGTAACACAGTCGATCCACTCCCGGCCGACGAGTTCAAAGCTGGCCTCAAGGAGCTGTCGCGCGACCTCATCGTCAAGGAACAGCAAATAGAATACCTCATCTCCTCGCTGCCCGGCCTCGACAATAGCGAAAAGGACCAAGAACGAAATATTAAGGATCTCGAAGAAGATCTCAAGGCCGCCGAGGCACAGCGACAGGAAGCGCTCAAAGAAAGGGACCAAATACTTTCCGAGCTGGATGCAGTCATTCGCAGCATCCGACGTCCCTAGCGGATGTGTAGCGGGTTGGCGCGTTTGTGTTTGACTTCGTTTTTCTGCCTGCGGCATAGCGCGGAGTTTGGGGCGACATGTTCTACGGTACAGAAGGGTCTTGATGACGCCCAGGGCTAAGGGACCAGTTGCAGCGAGGGGAATTGATAAATGGAATCTATTACCTAATGCGTCTATCATACTCTGGTGAATCATGTCTTGTCTCTCTCCCTTTTAGATAGGCCTTGTTCTACGTGTGGCGCTTAAGCCGAAGTCGATTTGAAGAACTGCGGGTAGACGTCTCGCAGCTCACGCAGGTGTCGGATCTGGTACTGCGATGCAGGCGTCCTCGGAACCGGCAAATCTTCCTCGATAAGGTGGGCGGCTGTCCAGCCAATCTTCTTTGCCGTCACACAGTTTTGGTATGAATCATCTTTAAGAGTCAGCATGATGCAAAGATAACGGGGTAGCGGTAGCCAAGGACAGCACCTACCAACAAAGAAACAGTCTTCGACTCGCTCGACACCAGCCTCTCGCATGCCCTTTTTGTACATCTCCGGGTGCGGTTTGCAGAGCAAAGGCTGTCCTGCATAGTCGCAGTAGGTTAGCCCGTCAAAGAGGTCCTCGATGCCCAGCAGCCGCACGACCCTCTTGCCATGGTTGACGTAGGCGTTTGTGAACAGCCACATGGTGACCTTGGTCTTGTCAATGTCCTCAAGCAGCTTACGTAGCTCTGGATTTGGCTTGATGATGTCCTCGAGCGGCAGGGCGTCGTCGACTTTGGCGTTGTAGTCGAGCGGGTCAATCTGGTGATGGCGCACGAGACCCTCGATGGCTAGGCCGTAGTTGGTGTAGTACTCCTTGTGCAGTCTCCCGGCCTCGTCGGCCGGGATGTCCAGATGTTTGACAAAATACTCATCAATCAGGTCTGCCATGAGGTCATGGACCTTGGTGCCTGCGAGTGATTGTCAGCGACGAAGGCGATGAGTGAGTCACATCTCAGCAGCGCGGCGCTCACTTCTTGGATAGAGGCAGTTATCGATGTCACTTGCTCAGTAGAGTCAGCTTGGCATTCTGAAGACGGCATGAGAGGGCCAGGCGCACAAGAAGAGAACTGGCTTGTCAGTACATGTCCCGTTTACGGCAGCCATGCCGGATGACGTTGCGTCGGTGGTGGCGGATGCCGGAAAGTCGAGGCAGGAATGGTATCGAGCCGAGTCGTGCCTAAAGCTTGCGACTAAGATACTGGCAAATAAGGTCCAGGAGCTGTATTCCTTCAGACCAGGTAGGGGTGAAAGAATGATGTACCGCGCATTGGTTGTGAGTTGAATACTGCGAACTTGCGTTGAGAGAAGGGCCCGGCCCACGTTGTTTAGTACGGCGCTACGACTCGGTGGCCGCGGCCGGCTTCTGGCTCCGAGCTATTTCCAACCAATGACTCCTACGGCGAGCTTCAACCGCGATTCACCTGGGATCTGCAGCGCGGAAAGAGAGTTGCACGGCACACGTCGAATCTCTTGCCAATTGTGTACAGCATAGTAATTATTTTTCAGCGTTCGCCATTCGAGACGGCCGTGATGCAGCCGTGTCCACGGCCTTTCGCGCCGGAGCCTTGCTGTCCCGAATAGGTAACCAGTTCTGCCATCCTCACCGCCTAATTATTCGACCATTACCCACAAGCTTGGGCCGCTCTCGTCCAGACCTGTCTCCTGTCACGACTTAGGGGCGGCCAATACGCAAAGCGACCATCGCCATGCACGCATAACTGCAGCGTGCTCATGGATAAATCTCCAGGCCACGCTATTGCGCGCTGAAGGCCTCGTTGCACGCGTCTGTCTTCCCCGTATTGTCTTCGCTCCCGGCCCCGAACGCTGCCTTTTCGGGAGAGCTTCGAGTGACACGACGCTGCGCGATATCCTGTGGCCATGACCCAAGCCCAAGCCACCCGCGCGGCTTCGGGCGCGGCCGCCGCGCTGCCTGAGCTCATGGAAAGAGAGGCCTACGAGATCCAGCAGTACGAAAAGATCGTGCAGCTTCGAGACGCGATCCTCTCGGGCACCCATCAATTCATCAAGCCTCCCGACAACACTCAGAGCGCTGTCTATTTGGGGGCTGAGGGAGCTTACGGTGGAGGCTCGCAGTTGTCTTCGACGGCGAATGCAAAGAGGCCTGAGCTCGAGGGTGTCGCCACTGCGGACGGCGACAGTGCTCCCGCGCTGCCAGCCACTCCACAAATCTTTGGAGTTGGGAGGACGGAGATCAATCCCATCCTGCTCGAGAAATCCGTCGAGCTTGTTAGAGCCGAGCTTGCCCTTCAAAGGCAGAGGCTGGAGCGTTCGTTGCGAGACGATGTCGAGCAACGACGTGTCTCCAAGATCCCCCAGCCGGAGCGACACTCCGATCTCGATCTCTCAGATGTCCTGGACAAGGCTTTGACCATTGTTCCAGCTGCTGCTGCTCCCAAGCCTGCTGATAAAGACTTGACTGCTAATGATGAGGCTGCAAGTGATTCTTTCGACGACAACACTTTTTACTCGTCACAGCACGGCACCCCTCACTCGCACATGACGTCGCGAATCCGCAACGAGTCGGAAGAAGCGCGCGGCTCGAATGCCTTAGCTCAACAACCTGCATCCGCCGGGCCGGCTGACGAGTTGCGCGACCAGCCGCCCGACTCTCGAATCGCTGGCTCTGCACAGCGGAACGAGATCCAGCATGACTTGTCGGCGGGCAGGACGGGGGCGATGCTACCAGTTAGCATTGTTCCTGGTCTGAACAACTACGTTGAAGCGGGGAACAACTTGACTCAACCGAGTCAAAATACCACCAGTGGGGAGCCAAGTCAGTCTGAGGATTCTGGAAACATGGAATACGAGCCGTCGGCGCCAGGCCTCGTCCTCAAGCCGGCTCAGCAGCCCAGCTCTTCCTACGTCCACAATCACCCTCCGTCCCCACTAATACGCGGCCACGCCTTAAATCCAGTTGCACCTCAACCAGCCCAGATTTCTCCATTGGCTGCCTCGGGACGGGGCCAAGATGCTGCCAATCCAGTGTTGCAACGTACAATGGGCACACCGGCTCAGGTTGCCGCTCTCCGAAACCAGACGTCCGCGGTCACTAGCCCTGACAGCTCATCCCAAGGCGGGCGTGGATCGGACAGAAAGAAAGCTAAAAAGAAGAAGAGAAAGGCGGATCGGCAAGCGCCAGAGATCGAAGCCACCCCCTACATCAAGCCCGAGCCTCAGTCCCCATCGCCGTTGACGGCTCCTTCGTACATCCGGGCCAACAAGCGTCAACGGCACGCCCAAGGCCCGGTGATTGAACTTGAGTATGATCCACGATACCAACGGCCGCTTGCCCTCGGTGCGGATACCCAGTACCTGACGCGCCCATTCAGAGATGCAGCGGCACCTTTAGGCTATGATAGTGCTGCCGCTTACCCCCAACGCGCAGCTAGCACGGCTTTGGTCAGCGACCTGCGGTCAAACAGGGAATACATCGACGACCGGCGAATTCCTGGCGACGTTCGCTATGCGCCACCCGGCGCTATGCCACTGTCATACTCTCCGAACATGGTGCATCCTGCGCGTCCAGTTTCGCGGGCCTTTGCGGGCGATGGACTTCGGGAGCCTCAGCGCTCCTATCGAGAATATCCTCAAGAAGGCCGCGTGAACGTTCGCCCTGATGGGGACTCATTCACGAGGCTTCCAAAGTCCGGCCCGCCCACGCGGGTGATAGACGCCTTTGGTCGTGAGTATTTCGACCCTTCACATCCTGCCATCCAGCGCCCGACTGCACCTCCAATTGGGCCTGGCGACCCCAGTGTTGTGTACGAACGGCTTCCTCCGAGGGCGGCTTCCCAATATCCTGGCCCGGAGCAGTATAGCGACGGCGGCGTCGTGTATGGCGGAGCATCGGCACCGTATGCGATGCCCAGGAGAATCGTAACTCAACCCGAGTACGCGTCTTATGATTACAGAGACGCGCCGTCTCGAGATTACTCTGAAGGACCGATGGCCCAGCCTGGAAACTTCATTGAAATCAGGGGGCCACATGAACGACGACACCTGGACCAGCCTCCACGGGGATATGTCGGCAGAGCTGCCAGCATGCTCCCGGTAGAGGCTGTACGGTACGAGGTCCCGCACGGATACGGGCGAGTTCAAAGTGTACGACCAGAAGCTCTGGGGCGAGACTATGCTGCCAGTGTGCACCCGGAGATGCGCCGCGAGGCCATGCAGCCGTATGCTAGGGAATATGCGGCGCAGCCCATGGAGCAATACCATCAGCCTCAACCCCGGGCCGCAGATGAGATTGCCTTCATCGAGCACCCGCGAGGGGCAATGCAGGAGATTGTGTATGCAGACGATGCGCGACGAGAGGTTTACCGTTGAGAAGGAGCGTCAACATGACGGATGTCAAGAAGGTGTATGGGACAAGCGACAGCGTTGTGTGATTCTTATCGGGGATGCATGAGTTTGACCGGACAGATGGTTGTGGATGCTCGCCTAGATACCCTGGACTAAGATCTCTATGTACGATTGGCGTTGTTTCAAGCCGGTACGGGTCTTGATGTCTATTTGAAGATGGCTAAAAAGTTTATTGGGCGTAACCTGCTGGGCCGCCTCTCACACGTTTGTTATACCTGAGGCCATGAGCACGAATAGTTGGATCCTCAACCGCTGAATGGTCCAAAACGATGCCTTGTGTCCAATGCTGTATGCCGAGTCGCTAGTAGCCGAGCACCTATTCACAATGGGGGACCGCCCTGTCGTTCGGGGCACAGGGAGCAGTCCCAGGGATATCATTTACTCTTACGCAGCGTTTGGGCTGCCGGCCAAGGGCAGGGGACTTAATGGTGAGGAACGGGCTTGGTCGCTCCGATGTGCAAAGCCAATGAAGCAGGGAGTGGCTGCCATTAACACGTGTTGGTGAACAAACAAGTCGAGCTGTTGGTTGCAGTCCGCGTCGAGCAAGGTACGATAGTCGGGACAATGTTAGCGGACATCAGGTGGAGAACGCACCGGGCCACGTATACAACAACGGCCAACATTCCGAGCTGATCAGCAAGGCGCCGACAACCAGAGGCACCCAGAATGCTGCGTACGATACGGATACGAGTACATCGTAGTGTCGAGGCGACGGAAAGCAAGGAGTAGCCCCAGCTGCAAGCAAGCTCAAGGGTGGAGAGCTCGAGGCCCAGGAACGGCAGAGGTGTGGGCTGTGCTCGACGCCCACCCGTGTGAGTGGGGATCATCAAAGCAAGATGGGAAGATGCTCGTGGCTTGCGGGTGCAGTACAGGCGTACGAGCCTCGTACAGACGGGGCTCGCTCTCGATCAGGCTGATGTTGTGCACAGCTCAGCTTTCGTGAGCCTTGGCGCAAATGCAAAATTACACCATAAGGTAGGGCAGCAGGAGTCTGGGGTTGGGCAGCGAGACGGGCGGCGAGACGGGCAGCTGATGCGTCTTGCCTCTGTGCTCATGTTTGGGAAGATCGACGAGTCTGGCTGGGACCCCGACTGACCCAATGACAGCATGTACTTGGCCAGAGTTTCACGCGGGAGGCGACAAAGTCGGCTGAAACAGCCGTCCACGCTGAAAGGGATGCAACAAACCCATGCAAACAGCGCAGGACACGACCGAAGCTGGCTGAATAAAGCCTAGGTAGGGTTAGACCAGTGAGCTTCCGTCTTACGAGTACGTATGGGCTGAGCTCGCATCGTCACTCCCCGCTCCCCTCCGAGTATGCGAAACGGGGAGACGCGACGAATGTGCATTTCGCGACGCATGATCCCTCCAGCATCGCGCTCGAGGAAGAAGGGGCAAGCAGGGTGCATGTGTGTATCCGTACCTTCGATTGACTGGGTGCGCTCAGGTATGAAGCTGGCAGCTCTCCGTGCCGGCGTCTCCACACAGCCGTCGGCGATGGTCTGAGCTTCTGGACGCTGCCTTTGGGGGCAAGCAACAGGACTGTGACAGAGCATAATCTTCGACGCTTGTCCTTGAAGGCAGACGGCTTGATCGCGAGCGAGAGATGAGGCTCAGAATTCTTGCCGTGCCGCTGCGGACTCGGGCCGTGAGCTTCTAACAACGTGGCCTTCCGGGGTGACGGGCACGCCGGCCTCGGCGAGCGAGCTTCGCGGGATTTCGGGAGGAGCTGTGAGGAACCCGTCTGAACGGCGCAGATCTGTCCATGCCATCTGTTGGACGGCGGTTGAGCGGCCTAGTATCTGCAGGTCCCTTGGAGGTCCACAGGTCCAGCACGAAGCGAGTAGCGTGCGAAGCGCGGGGACGGAGTAGCCCGAATTGTCTGCCGAGTCTTGTCGCTGCCGCCTTCTCCGCCAAGCGAGGTCCAACAAATGCAGACTGTGTGTGCGCGAGCACTGCCATGGTCGCCCTCGTGGCGACTCGACGCTCGTCGTTTCCGTGCGCTCGTGACCGTGATGTGATCCTGATGACGGCAGCCCCGTACCGTACCTTACTTGGCATGACCCGGCGGGCCCTGCTCACTCGCGCTGGCGTGCCCTGTCGTCGCGCCCCACCGCTGGCCCTGGGTCCTGCCACTCAGCGCCCCGGAATGCAGTGGGCAGCAGCTGTGAGGGCGCTCGCCGGGCCCAAAGCTCCCAGTCCCGGCGCCTACCTTGGGTAGTGTGCGCCATCTCAGCGGGTGTGACACGCCGCCCAGCCAGCCGATTCTTGTCCATCACTGGTGGGTGGCCGATGGAGCGATGGAGCGATGGAGCATGGGAGAATCAAGGTGGCCGACGGCCGCCAGCCTGTTTCCTGTGTCCCGGGCTCAGGTCAGGTTGCGAATTAGGTTTGCTGCCCGGCCCAGGCGTCGTTGGCACAGGCCCAAGAGGCCTGCTCCAGAATGCCGCCAATACAGGGCTCCGCCGGGCCAGCTCAGTCCTTCTATTGGCCTCGATCGGCCAGGGAAGCGATAGAGGCTTGGGGTCGCCGGTTCCACTCGCTCCGTACCCAGTATGGGAACCCCATCCTCGTGGCTGCGCTCGTCGTGTTGTGCCCTGCTAGCTCGTTGGTGCTTGCTGCTGGCGCTGGCGCTGCGGTGCTGCGCTGTTAACGTTAACGCTGCACTACAAGTACGAGTACAGGCAGGCTGTTGGCGGTGGCTCCGGCAGGTCAGGTCCTCACTCCGTGCTGCCACTCCCCTCTCCGCTTCCTCCTCCACGCATCCTCACAGCCTCTCTTCGCTTCCCTTGCCTTCCTCTTCCTCTTCACCCGCCCAGCACATTTGAAGAGGATCTTGGAAGGAGCCCGCGCGCCAATTCTTCCTTTTCCCTTCTCTCCCCCCTTCCACCGGCTTTTGTTTCTTCTTGCGGCTTCCTCTGCGATACCCTCGGCCGCCGGTTCACTTCGTCAGCTGCTGCTTCTTTTGCTTCGTTTTCGACGGCCTGCATTCCCTGGATACCCTCGCAGCCCTCGCCTCGCCCGCTCCCCGACTTCCGTCCACCGCTGCCGCCGTCCTGCTGCTCGACCACGACCTCCTCCCCTTGCTCGCTCGCTCAACAACATGAACAAGCTGGCCAACATGCGCCACTGGTCCGAGAGGATGAACACCAACTTTGGAATGAGTCGTCCCAACATGCCCATGAACACGCTCAACCCACACTCCAAGAATGCAGCGCAGCCGGGAGGTCCCCTCAGCTTGCCGCAGGCCGCCGATGCCACGATCCACTACGCGTTCAATGTCCCCTTCGCCTCTGACCTCGCCGGCCCCAATACCGAGGATATCGTGCACGCTACCACCGACGCCGTCCTCCGCTGGACGCATCCCGAGGACGCCCCTGACGACGTCCAGGTTCATGAGCTGCCGGTCCACGCCCAAAACCAAGCCAATCTCCGGAAGCTTTGCAGCGACGTGTCCGTCGGAGCGCTGCCGATCGAGGCACACGTACTGTCATCGTCACCGAAGAATGGCAAGGGCCAGCAGGTTACCACCGTCTGCCTTTCGGGCTCGCCCGAGCTGGTGAATAAGAGCCGAGAAACCATTTTGAACGAGATCCCCATCTCAGTGGTACGCTCTCCATCTGCCGCAGCGCTCTCAGATGTGCGTTGCGTAAGGCTGACATGCTTCCAGCGATGCACGACGATCGACATCGACGGATCGTTAGTCTGCGATCTCAATGCTGGTGTGCTTAAGAAGCCCGCCGTCGAGACCCTCGACAAGATTTCCAGTTTCTGCGGAGTGGACATCTTTTTGCTCGGCCCTAAGCTGACCCCGAAAGTTGACGGGCTGATGGGCGATTCGGAGATGCGCCTGGACCAACGATGGCGGGTTGCCATTTACGGCGATATCCTGGCGGCAGAGCATGCCAAGGCTCGTGTCCTGATTCACATCGACACGCTGGTACGAGAGACTCCTCATCCCAGTCTCTAGATAGACCTGCGTATTAACGTGACCTTAGCTCGGGCGAGTGGTTGATGCTACCAAAGTCGAACTGTCCCTCCACCAGCTTGTCTGTGGTCGGCATCGGAAGAATATCAAGTTGATTGAGTCCTCCACGGGCACCGCCATCTACTTTCCGCCTCTTTTCTCTCAGATGTACCGATATTGCCCCCCGGGTGCAATCCGCCGCGACCCTGCCGAAATTTACATCACCGGTGAGAGCATTCAAGCGATCGAGTTGGCGAAACAGAAGTTGCACGAAACCGTCTCGCGGATCCGGCTTTATGTGAAGGACGTGACCATTCCCGCTGCCAAGATTGATAGCATCTTGCTTGGCCGACTGGACAAGGTTCGCAAGATCCTTGAGGCCAATGGAACCTATATCATGTTCCCCCAACTCGCTTGCCAGCGCACGATGGTTCGAGTACAAGGAAGCGAGGGGCTTCCCGTCGAACGCACCGTGCGAGAGCTCATGTCATTGGTCAGTGACAGACGCGAAACATCTACTTCTACGAATGCTAATCCGTCCCCAGGCTGGCCAATTTTATGGCTCAGGATGGTACACGCAGCAGTCTGACCAGAGGCAACTTCCTGGCCCTGCGGACATAAGGACGATGCTCGGAGACATTTGCGCCAATTCCGATGCCGATCTGTCTTTTGACAAGATGAACTTCACTGTCACTGGTTCCGATGACGCCGTGAAGTCGGCTTTGACCGTCATTTCAGAGCTTCGATATATAACGCAGGCTCCATATCAGATTCGGGTCAAGATTGAGCTTGCCAATGAACACAAGGAATTCGTCAGCGGCAAGAAGAACGGCAAGATCAACAAGATCATGGGCCAGAGTCAGTTCAGCCACGGTCGAGTAGCGTAGCGAATCGCTGAGACTAATGTTCCTACAGGCAACGTGCAGATCATCTTCGACGGTTTCAATGAGTACAACTTCAACATTGACGTCATGGCTGCCAGCTACGACTCGATGAAGCAGGGCCTTACCTTGGTCGAGCAAGAGATGCCTGCGTCCATCTCGTTCCATGTTCCGGACCAGTACCACAAACGAATCATTGGCATTGGCGGTCAACACATCCAGCGAATCATGAAGAAACACTCCGTCTTCGTCAAGTTCTCCAATGCCATGGACAGAGGTGAGCTCTCCAACTCGTCGATATCGAACGCTTGCTTACAAAGCCCCAGGTGGTATGGGTCGCGAGGATGACGACGTCAAGGTTGACAACGTCATCTGCCGCACACCTGCTCGCAACGCGCAGAACCTGGACGCTGTCAAGAACGAGATTTTGGAAATGGTTGACCGAGCCGTGAGTGGTTCCCAAGGTTCTCTACCGCGATATCAACTGATCCGTCTGCCGCAGGATTCCGAATACACCGCTCAAGTGGCCAGTGTTGACCGGCTTTACCACCGAGAGCTGATTGCTCGCCTTCCTGCGATTGACGAACTGGAGCAGAAGTACAACTGCAAGATCAACTTTCCCAGCACCGAGGAGGCGAGTGACGAAGTGACGGTTACAGGCCCCCAGTGGCAGGTGCCTCACTGTGTTGATGAGTTCTTGGGCATGGTCCCCGATAAGCACGAGCTGGTGGTCTCCCGCACAGCCGAGATTGTCAAGTTCCTCGAGTCGCCCGAGTTCGCCACTGACCTCGTCACGAAGCTGAAGGCCCAATACGAGGTGGAAGTCACGGTCCACCAGAATCCAGACGAGCTCGCTGAGGATGGCTCTCCGACCGTCACGCTCGTCTGGGGCTTCACTCGCAACAACGCAGGTGGCCTCAGAGATGCCATCGACTTCCTCCAAGCGCAGCTCGCAGCTGCCGGTGTTGAGCCCGTGGTCGTCAAGGGTTCAATCCCGCGACCCAAGTCAGACTCATTTGAGGACTCGTTGCAGTATTTTGATTCCAAGCTTCTTCAGCATGCGCCTACTTCCCTTGCGGCAGACTCGCCCGTCAAGGCCGCTTTTGGCGCCGAGGTTGCTCGCGAGCGTAGCAGCATCCTCGACCGACTTCGCAAGCCGGGAAGCATGACATCCATCTCGTCCTTCCTCGACCGCAGAAAGAACAGCTCGAACTCGACAAATAGCAGCTTCTTCAAAGGATCCAGCAATGTGTCCAAGTCGTCTCTCATTTCAATTGAATCGGCCCGCAGCTTCAACGCCGACCGAAACCCCTGGAACGATAGCGGCGTGAATCTTCCAGATGATGATCACCCGTGGGCCCCGCGCCCAATCAGCAAGCATATCGACAGCAAGCTGGCGATCCCGCTGGCTGGCGATGTGACGCCCCGCCATGGTGCCCGCGCGTCTGGAGACAGCGGTCGCCCTTCTACTTCCCATTCTATGAATTCAGGATACCCCGGCCCAATTGGGCCTTTCCGTTAGATTCCCCTGACTTAGAACCTCACGTGCGAATACCCCGGCTGGATATACCCTGGCGTAAAGTATACCCTGGAACGTCTGAACGCGCGTCAGCCGGCTCCAATATGTTCTGAGTGCCCGTTGTTTTGGTTGTTTCTCCCCGATGTTTACTTTCGACATTTTGTTTTTTCCGTTATCACGCTGCGGATATCTATGAAATTTGGTCTTTGGTTACTGGATGAGTGGTGTCGCTCGATGACTGACGTTCACTCCTTATACCCACATGCGCGACTGAAAGTCGTATGAAAAAAAGAAAATACCCCAGGATGGCTGAGTAAAGATGATCTGGTTGGCAATTGGAGAGACGTGGCAGTGGGGAAGCTTTATTACAGAGAAGATCTCGAGCTGGGAGATAAGACGATGGTGCAAATACACGAGGCCCATGCCGAGGCGCTCCTCGACGAAGACACATTGGCGTCCTGGTCACAAAGGGCCGAGAATGTGTGCGAGACGGAGGATGAGGCACGGTCGGTGTGGACGAAACGGTACTGGCCATGAATACCTTAAAAAAGCAACTATTCCGTATCCACGAATCGAACACCTTCTGTTGAGTATGTGGAACTGTTAGTAGACTGTCACGACATGAACTGAGACTAAGGTGTGAATGATCCGTCGTGATGAACATTTAGAGACGACCCGGGGGCTGTACACAGGCAGTAATTTGATTGCGTTGGTGCACGTTTCCTTGTTTCCAAAGGGTTTGAGCCCGTGAAACGTGTATCTGAACGGTCTATCCCAAATTATAGTACATATCCCGTCCAAAGCAGCTGCCGGCTGTAAAAATACATCCTTGATTCCCCTCAACGCCAAGTGCCCGTGGTATACAACTCCCAAGCATCGTCACCTAGTGTACAAGAACCTCGCCAGGGAGCATCAAGCCATGAGCGGCCCAACGCGCACTCGCTCGCGGTTCTGTCTCGCGTCAACGACGGTCGTCTGTCTCTCGCGCCGTCGCTGTTCTGCCTCAATCTTGGCAAACTGGCCACGCGCGCCATGCTTTAGTTTCGTAATCATGTCCGCCGCCCTGCCTTTAGTCAAATCCGCTGCTGTCAACGCCTTGCCCTTTCCGCGCAGCCGGTTCACAAAGTCCAGCTGGCCCTGCGTCGGAGGTAGACTGCGCCAAGATTGATAGCGGTGTATGAACGTGTGCGGGAACGCATTTGCTGCGTAGCTGTCGGCACCGTGGACGGCGTCGTTGAACGTGGCCGCTGTGAGGATCTCTCTCGGTGCCGCGTATGGCGACTTGGAGATACCAGGTGGCAGAGCGCGAATCTCGACGGCTCGATACATCGGAGCTGAAGCGGCGGTTTGTTCCGCGGCGCGCTCTATCCGGATGTACGAACCGCTCGGTGCTGAGAGCACAAATCGTTCAGGCCCAACCTGCACCCACGCATTCTGGCTGATGACGCGGATATGCTTTTCTCCAGACGTGTCAGCAATCAGATCCAGGACGGATGAGTAGTCGGTGAATGTCACAGCCGTTGCGGAGTTCCCAGCCGATCCCGAGCTCCCAGAGTCCACCTGCTGTTCGCCCTCCTGAGCTGCCCGCTCGTCTTTCAAATTCCGCATATCGCTGACCGAGGCCTTGTCAACCAGCTCATTGGGGTCGAGTCCAAACAGCGTCGGCGTAGTTACGATGCCCGTTTCCAGGCTTGATACGAGATCAATGATGTGGCAGTTTTTCTTGCCTGGGTGAAGCCGCATGCCTCTGCCAATCATTTGGACCAGCAAATTCCGCGACCTCGTCGGCCTCGCCAGCACGATGCAGTCAATGTTGGGAATGTCTGTACCTTCGGTAAAAACTCCGCAGTTGACGAGCACTGGAAATTTCCCCTTCTTGAAAGCCTCCAGTGTCTCGCTCCGTTCCACCTTTGGTGTATCCCCAGTCACGAATCTGGCGTCGAAACCATGGTCGCGGAACTTGTGCGTCAGGCCAGCGACGTGCGCCAGGTCGACGCAGAATACAAGTGTCGACTTCCTGTCTGTGGCCTTGGCCATCCAGCTTCGGACTGTGATATCGTTGACTTCATCAGTATTGACGACCTTGGACAGCTCTCCTGTCTGGAAGTCCCCGAAAGCGCCGTTCTTGACCTTTGACAGGTTTGCCGACGATGCGACCGTCGTGAAAATGACATCGGAGAGCCATTTGTCGGATATCATGTCGACGTAGTCCTTGTGGTAGACAATTTCGTCGATCGCAGCACCAAGCTTGACCCCATCGAAGCGAGAAAACGTTGCAGACACGCCGATGAGCGTTGGCGAATCCTTCTGCTTGTACTCGAGTCCAAAATGCTTGAGCGTCTTGAGATAGCCTTGGGCAACGATGTGGTGCGCCTCATCTACGAGGACCAGCTTGAATGAGGAGGGATCGAATTTTTCCAATCGTTCTTTTGACGTGATGCTCTGCACACTGGCAATGGTGATGTCTGCCGTTCCCGAAGCATGAAGGGAGCCCATTTCAATCTCAATAGTCTTGTCTGGATACGAGAGCTGGCAGTGCCTTGCAGCCTGCTCAACCAATTCACGGCGGTGCGCCAGGATGAGAGTGCGGTCGGCCCCATTGGGACGAGAGTGAATCTTGTCAATGAGCTGGGTGAAGATGACCTAAAACAAGTGAGCTCAAGTGCACGCACGAAACACACCGTTGACTTACTGTTTTGCCACTGCCGGTGGCCAGTGATATCCCAACACGTTTATGGCCGCGTTTGAGGGAGAGCAGAACGGATTTGATGCATTCTTGTTGGTAATCTCTGAGCTTGGGCTTCAGGCTTGGTGCGAGCGTCGCAGCGCAGGCTCTGAAGGGCCGGAGGTTGAAGAGCTGGGGACTCGCCCCAGTACCGGACCGAAAGACGCATCTTGCAGCGGGGCGTAACATCGTACATGATGATGTGCCGATGTACGCAGCGTTGCACCGACACCTGACGGGAAGACTACGAGTAGCACGCTGCCAGAGGTCGCACAGGGAAGAAGGCTTGTTGGTGCATCGCATGGGCGACTGAGATTAAAGGCGTGTTATGTAATCACAGCCAAGCACAAGCTCCGCCCTGGTGAACTCTACACTTTCACGACTCTCATGACGCCCAGAAACTCCATTTCGATTTTTCAAAGTCCGACATTTGCCAACTTCTATCGTACTTGATCTCGTGTGAGATTTATATGACGATGTTTCTGCCCGCTCCTGAAGCTTTCGAGGTGAAAGCTACCAAAGAACATGGACCATGAGTACGCCGACTACACTGCGGACGAAGCAGAATCCGCCAGTCACGCTGGCGACTCAGTCACCCGGGTGAAAGCCGAAAATGAGGCATCCTCGCCAGAGTGGAACAGCGCAGGCCATTCCGATGAGTTGAGCAGCGAAGACGGCGGCGTAAGCGCGAAAGGCAGCCCAAGTTTGGCTGAAGGCCTTGGCGAGCGGTCCTATCGCAAGCGACCTGCTGAGGATGCGGCCACATATCGACCTTTTAAGCGTCACAAAGGCGCCCTGAACCCCGAATACGTGGAGCTTCTCAATAGAGATATTGATGACGCGGCGAATCGTGTATGCCTAGACGATAGCATCGACCTCGAACACTGCCAGATTGGACTGACTTCATGGTCGCCACTGGAGAAGCGACAGTTTTTCGAGGCCCTCGCACGGCTAGGACGTCACAACTTGCCTGGTATCGCGTCTCGAGTCCACAGCAAAAGCGTGGTTGAAATCCAGCAATACATTGACTTTTTGCAAGACGCTCAGGGCCGCCGCAGACAATTTAATAGCCGTTCAATTCTGGGGAAGGCAGAATACCCAGCAGCGGTAGAACTCAGTCAGCAGTGCTGCCATGCCCAGGAGGAGGCATCAGATGCTGTGTCTTTGAGACAGGAACAAAAGGAGACGCAACGCGAAGAGAAGAAATGGGGCGCCAACTGGAACATCACACCCAGCATAGCCGCGAAGCTTGATCAAGGGCAGGATGCCGGCGATGTCAACCAGCCACTTCTGTTTGCCTCGCTTTTTCACCTTTCTCGTTGGCTAAAGCTCTCCGATCGCTTCTTTATGAACTCGTCGATTCCAGGCAGCAACTGGAACTTCATTGACGATGTCCGGCCCTCGATGTGGGCCACAACGTTCGAGGATTTCCACTCGTTGGCAGTCTCAGTCACCAGGCGGCTTGTCCAGGCGACCTTGTTCATCAGTATGTCCAGGATCAGGGCGAAACGGGAACTCGTCCCCAATACTAGAGATATTGTGCGGAGAAAAGACGTCGAGGCGGCCATCGCCTCCTTGGGCATGCCCCCCAATGCGCATGATCATTGGCTCAAAAGTGCCAGAAGACTGCGGCTGGAGGTTTATGAAGAGCCCCCAGATCGGGACGACGAGGAATACGAGGAGCCCATGGCCTTTGACGAAGTCGAAGCCGCGTTGGACGATGAATACGATAGCGGCCGGTCAAGACAGACGAAGGCGATTCTGGCACTGCAAGACGTGGCTTCGGAAAACGACGATGACGACGGAGAAGACGAAGACACAGCGACAGATTCCGACGAGGAGGAGGTTTCACTTGAAGACGAGGAGGCTTATGAGATCAATCGCGAAGCAAACGAGATCCTGTGGTATTCAACCGCAGAGCTTCGCGATGTGCAGAGCGCAAGGCAGGCGTTGAAGCGGCGCATAGCCATGGAACGGCGGCAAGAGGAGCAAGCCGACTGCGCCGACGAGTTTGCGAGCTACCAGGCGGAGATGGAGATGTGGAGCATCTTGCAAAAGAAGCCACCCATGGAGATACCCAAGAAGCAGGATCCTGGCCGACCAGAGAGGTCGAATTTGGACGTAGAGAGCATGTATCCTCTAGGGGGGGATTGGGCGAGCCAGTTGCAGTATGGCGGCGAGTGGGAGGTGTTGGATGAGAACAATCAGCAAGCCTAGCTTCAGCAGGTGTATAAAGAGTATCAGTAGAGCTAGCACTCGTTTCAAGAAGGGAAAATCGAAAAAAAAATTCTCGCCATGTATATTCGGGTATCTGGGTACTCCGCTCACTGACAACACAAGACCGCTGGGCGTTCATCTGATCCATCGTCCATCATCGTCTAGTTCCGCCTCTTCGGCCCCGGCCCCGGCCTCGGCCACGGCCACGCGCGGCTCCTCGGGTGGTTCTCGAAGCTGGGGTGCCACTCTCCTCCGCGCTCTCCTCCTCCTCTTCTTCCTCAGAACCACTGTCCTCGCTGTCGGCAACCTCTTCCTCTTCTGTCGTCTCGGCCTTTTCCTTTTCCGCTTTTGCCTGCTGGCTGGCCGCTCTGGTCTTGCCCCTGGATCCTCTCGTTGTCCTGGCTGCCGGCGACTGCGCGTCTGTCCCGTCTTCGGTATCGTCGGCCGAGGCGGCTCTGGCTCTTGTCGTCGCAGCACTCGTCGTTGCGGTGCTTGCCCGTTTCCGCTTGCGAGTGGCTTGTGACGGGGACGGCGACAGCTCGAGCTGAGGCGGGGACGTAGCCGCCTCGCTAGGGTCGGCAACGGCGCGCTGCCGCATGGGCTCGAGGAAGTCATGGCTTGGCAGCGCGAAGTCGATATACTTATCATCGGAGTCTTCGTCGTCGAACGACTCCCGCTCGTCAATGACGTCGAGGTTGTAGTAGCTCCGCAGCTTCTGCCAGATGTGGGGGATACGCGTGTGCCGGTACACGTCTGGATCAAAACCGTGGTTTCGCAGGTGTTCTGATATCGCGACCATTCGGAAGTGCTTGTGCATGCCTGGGCGGGAGTCAGCGCAAGTCTGAGGTGATAGCAGAAGACTCGGCGCCGGACACATACCGGCTGGCTTCCAGCGGATCACGCCCTTGAAGAGAGATGCCACCTGATCATCGGTCCAAAGATCGTTGAAGTCCTGTGCGTTGGCCTTGGCTGCCGCTGCTGGCGTTGCAGTCGCCGCCGGCGTGTCAACGTCCATGGCATCGTCCTCGCGGGCGGCCGAAGGCGTCGCAGCAGCCTGGCCGCGCGCCCTCTTCTTGGGGGGCATGTCGGCTCAATCGTGTCGGAGGTAAGGCGCTCGACGGGCTAATCTGAAGGATGCGGTGGCTAGGTGCCGCCTTTCTGCTGTCGCGGCCGACACTGTCGAAAAGAAAAAGTCGAGAGAGTTTCGCTTGCAAGGTCGACAATGCGTCTTGGATGAGATCACCGCCTGAGGTAGCCGGATCTGCGAGCCGCCTTAGCGCGGGGTCCCCTGTAGCCGGCCGCCGTCGGGGCAGCGCCAGAACGCGATCGCGCGTCGCGGCGCCGAGCGCGAGTTGGATATCGCAACATCGGCCCATCTTCGCCGAACAGTCAGCCTGGCGCCAATTACAGGTTTCGGCGCCTCGTCTGCGCTTTCGAGTATGATGACATGGCTGGCGAGCACAGCGAGGCGCATGTCTTCGCCATTCCAGACTTCTGGCAGACTTCAAAGTTGCTGGAACAGCTGATCCAGGAAGCGCCGACTCCATCCTTCGCCAATCTCAATAGTGAGCCTCGCCATCCGTGTTGCGGAAAGATCAGGCTGACTCTTGTGCTACAGCTACTTTGAACAACCCGAGTCTGGAACCTGTGACTTATACTCCCATATCACTTGCGCAAGATGGCTTTTTCAAGCTTCCCCCGCTCGACATTGCCGAATCAAAGCAGCCTGACACAAGGCAAGAAGTGAACGAATACAGCACCGTTGTGGACAATGAAATCGATGCAGAAGGCGACTTCGATCCCTGGGCGGACTTCAAAGAATCATCGGATAAGAGGAACGGCTTCAGAACTTGGGATGCTTTCGACTCAAGAGAAACCCCCATCCACCAGCCCGCGTTCATAACTGAGGCTGGATCAGCTGCCTACGATGCCCTATTGTCATGGCCCACGGATCCCCTGGAGCTTCAAAACTCGGATGTTCCTGTCGTTGAGGCCAAGACCTATTTTTCTTCCATCTTGGCACTGGCGCTGGGGCGGGATTCCATCTTCTTCAGAAAGGAAGACGAGCGAGGGTCCTTCAAACCTGCACTTTCGAAAATGCGAGTCTCTGGCTATTCTGAGCAGGTTCTCCAAGGGCTTGAGAGCCAAGCCCTGTGTTGTGGGTGTACCTTCTTGGAACTCAATGAATTCGTCCGATTTACCTACACTACCAACTTGAGTCGGTGTGCAGTGGCGCTTGCGAGTAGCATCAGCCAGATGTTGCAAGCCGTGGAACAGCAAGTAGCTGTAGCCCGACGATATCCACACTCGGTTCTACAGCTTCAATCTACCATCACGGATATATCATCCATCTTAAAACCGTTCAAGACCCTCACTTCTCGGCTACGCCAAAGTTGCTCCGACGAGGTCATCTTGTCAATGGTTTTCCGCACAGCCTCTTCCCTGGATGACTCCGCAAAATATGTTCGAGATTTGCTCCGCGAGATATTGCGGCGCGTTTCGACGCCTTGGATCGAGACTATGGAGGAATGGATCGGAACCAGGCGAGAGTCTGGTATTCCATTCACGAAGGACAACCTGGGAGAGACCAAGGGCTTCGTCAAGGTTGTGGCAGAAGCGTATGTCGATGACTTTGGTAGGGAGGGGACTGACGTCGACTTTCGGCTGGATCACTGCAAAGTCCCAGACTTTATGCCGAATGACTTGATGGAGTTGGTATTCGAGACTGGCCGCAACTTGCGCTTCATCAGAACTTTCCATCCAGACCACCCTTTGGCCCATACACGCAAAATCCGGACCGTTCAGCCACCGAAAGCTGAGTGGGTATATGACTGGAACTCGATTCTGGACCTTGAGAGCCGAGTCTCGCGATATCGAGAGATGCTGTACAAGGCCCTTCGGAGAAGCCCGGAGAATACGTCACCAGAACTGCCTGGCATGTTGTCCGGGGCAGAAGAAGCCAATTCGAACTTCAAGTTTGACTTCTTTGGACGCGACCAGAAGGGCATGGAGGAACGACTGCTGGCATCAATCAATGAGTTTGAGCAACCGATGGCTGAGCCATCATCTGGAGACAATCTGGGCAAGATCGTACGAGAGCGGCTTTCAGGTGGACACTGTGCGGTCCTGCAACACTCTGACGCTACACCGCACTGGACACTACTTCCTGTTCTTTCGTTTGGCGGCATTGCCTCTGCGCAAGCCGACATCGTCAATCGAGAGAGTCTGCGACTACTCTTCGATGAACATGACCTTCGTGCTCATCTTGGGCTTCAGAGAAACTTCAGCCTGCTCGGAAACGGGTTCTTCTGCAGCCGCTTGTCACAAAGTTTGTTTGATCCAGATTTAGAGTCAGCGGAGAGGAGGAACGGGGTCACCAGGCAAGGAGGAGTCATGGGGCTCCGTCTCGGTGGCCGTGATACCTGGCCACCGGCGAGTTCAGAGCTGCGGCTAGCCCTCATGGGTGTGCTGGCTGAGAGCTTTGGCTCACAGAACAGCTTGAAGTTCCGCACTCTTGGTTCTGCTTCCGTCGAGAGCTCGGCTTTGCCAGGAGACCTAAGTTTCGCCGTACGAGACTTGTCGCCAGAAGAGATTGACAGGTGCATGGATCCAGACTCGCTCGAGGCTCTGGACTTTCTTCGCCTTTCGTACAAGGCGCCACCAGCACTGGCATGTATCATCACGACGGTTCACCTTTTGAACTATGACCGCGTCTTCAAACTCTTGTTGCGAGTGCTGCGAATGCTACACGTCGTCAGCCAGCTCCATCGCGATGTCACGTTCGGGGCCGGCACTTGGTATGCTCCGAGCAACGCCTCGTATCGCTTTGCCAAAGAGGCGCAGCATTTTATCTCGAGTGTCGCCTCGTATTTTCTCGACACAGGCGTGGCGATCCCTTGGCACGCGTTTGAGCTGAGGATGAATAAGATGCAGACAGATCTCGTCAGCCAAAAAGGCGAAGCAGCGACGGACAGACTTCAGAGCCCTGATCAACTACGCGAGCTTCATTCTCATGTGCTGGATAGAATAATGTCTGCGCTCTTCTTGAAGAAGCGGCAACTGCCTGTGCTCAAGGTGCTCGAGGATTTGTTCGGCATAGTGCTCAAATATGCCGTATACTCCAGACGGCAGACCTTGGGAAGGGCCGACGAAACAAATGGTGGAGATGCTGCTAGACTCTACGCAGACTTTAGAAAGAAGATGCAGGTCTTCATCACAGTGTGTAGAGGCATATCTGAGAAGGGACGGGCGGGCGGCAGGAAGATGTTCGAGGAGCTGGGCGTCGGAGAAGACAGCTTGGTCTCGCAACTACTCGCGAAGTTGGACATGGGTGACTACTACTGCAAACACTGAGCACAAACTGTAGCTAGGGTACAGCCAAAACGGAATGCATAAAGCAATACATTAGTGTGCCCATATTTTAAGAATCCGGAGGTTGCAGACTGGTTGCATCAAGTCGTGGTGTTTCTTTCGGGGTTGGGGCCGTGACCGCGGCTTGCCCCGCCAATCCGTTCAACTCCATCTGCCCCTCCATCGCGTCTCCACGCGTCTCCTACCACGATCAACCAGTGCGCTTCACCGACACTCCGCCTCGGAGCCGACCATTTCAAGGTGCCTGCGTCATCGCCGCCCACAGCCGTGTCCTGACACATCTCCATCTCCAAAATGGCCCGACCGAGCGTCGCGGCGCGCAACCTGTCGTTGACGGAGGAGCTGGAGAAGCTCGAGCAGTCCATCACGCTCACGTTGCAAGGTGCGCAACCCATATTGTCCTGCGGAGCGAGCAATCTAGCTGATGAGTGCCAAGAGATCGACCATAACTTTAGCAAAGCTCACAGGATCGTGACGACGAGCATTCTGCCCCTAGTAGAGCAATACGGCGAACACTCACGGTCTGTGTGGGAATCTTCCAAGGTATGATAGGCCCCTCGCCGACCCAGTGCAGGAGAGAGACTAAAGCCATTCAGTTTTGGAAGCAGTTCTTTGAGGCGTCGGCCAATGTTTCCTTGTCGGGCTACGAAGAGCTCGCAAATGACGACGATGACTCGGCAGTGGAAGACAGCACGGCACTGAGAGACGAAACGACAACAGACTACACGCCCCAACACGACGACGGCGACGCGACGAGAACACCTGGCGCGGACCAGTCCACGCTGCATGGAGACGAATCACTGCTGGACGACGGAGATCTTACGGGGAGCACTCCTCGTCCGCCGGCGACCAAGACAATACAGGCCCAGCTGTCCGATCTCGAGTCCCCGTATGAGGCGATGAAGCGCGAGATGAAGAGCGAAGAGGATGGAACGACGGTGCTGGAGGACGAGGACTCGACCGTCCTGTTCGCCCAGCGCACGGCACGATTGCCTGACATGTCCATGACACCAAAAGGGGTCCTGGATCAAGCCTTGGAACAGT
The DNA here is from genome assembly GCA_024339985.1 of Tolypocladium endophyticum. Taxonomy (NCBI): domain Eukaryota; kingdom Fungi; phylum Ascomycota; class Sordariomycetes; order Hypocreales; family Ophiocordycipitaceae; genus Tolypocladium; species Tolypocladium endophyticum. Next base: position 110,087 of record JALHBW010000106.1, read on the forward strand.
CGGTTCAACGGCACAAGGATCCGCTCCTGCATCGCGTCCTCGACAAGAATTACCGCCTGCAGGCGACACCCCACAAGCCCGCGTACCGCATCTCCCCTCTCAAGAAGACTAGCGACAAGAAGCCAGAAGCCTCGGCCGCGTGGCATGATTCGCCCATGTCGTCGCCGGAAATGGCGGTGCCGACGCTGCGCAGCGAGGTCTTCATGTCGCCATTCAAGACCAACGCACGGCAGCGCTTGGCTGCGGCAACACAAGGCCCGAGAACGCCCGGGGTCAGCGTCCAGACGCCAGCGACGGCGAGAAAATCTCGGGACGCATTTGCGACGACGGCGGCAGGGCACGAGGACCCGACGATGCAGCGAGGCAGACAGCGGTATGAAATAGATTGGGAGAGCGACGATGACGGCAACGACGTGGACCTTTTAGCTGGCATGAGCCCGCCGAAGACGATCCAGTTCGCGCTGCCGCCCTCGAAGCTGCTGCAGACACCAGGTAAGTGCCCAACGTTTCACTGCCGTATGTGACCTGATTCAGTAAGTTGACATGTCTACGCTCACAGCACGCGAAGCGAGCAGGCGGATCGTCGACGACATCCTGATTGATGCTGGTGCGGATCCAGAGTCGTCCGAGTACAGCCCCACCATGGTCAAGATGAACGAGGATATTCTTAACGACAGTTTCTAGATGGTGAAGAGCACAGCGAGAGAATGATAGAGACGAAGATGATTGATGACAATTTGCCTTATCAATTTGTGCCTGTGGCTATTTTGGTTTGGTCATGCCAAAAGTGAATATCTAGAAGAGATCCTTTCGCTCTATATTAGACTTGATCAAGTTTTGGGTTGATGATTGCTCAGAGCCCTTTTCCGTCACTTCGTTACAACAAAAGAAAAATAAATGAAGCAAGATGCCGTCGTACCATCTATTTTGGTGTAACGCCTTTGCCGTCGAATTCCATGGGGCGCGAGTTCAGCGCACTGCTGCTCGGCCCCCGCTCATTAAGGCAGTCATTAATAAGTGTTGATGGTTTTTCGCTTGATGGCTCTTCCCCCTCTTGTAAGTGAAGGGAGAAGAGGCATCTCAAGATCCAGCGTTTTGAGGGGAAGATATTATGCCGGATTTTCTTGTCGGCGTTCTCTAGTTGTAGAAGCGCATCTGAGGCATGACGAGGATGGGGGTCTTCATCTCCTTCTTAGGCTTAGGAGCGGCAGTCGCGGCGGAGGCGCTGTTCTTGCGGCTGGTCGCCGGAGTCGAGGCGAGGGAGCTGTTCTCGCTGTTGCGCTTGGAGTCGGTGGCGACGCTGGAGCGGCGCGAGCCGAAGATCTCGGAGAGGACCGCCTTGGTGTGCTTGCGGTTGAAGATGTGGGGGGAGGAGACGGGGCCGTAGGCGTTGAGGGTCTCGGTGGCGGAGGAGGCAGACATTTTGGAGGCGTTGGTGGTGGTGATGTTGTTGACGGTGATGATGGTTATGGTTGCGGTTGCGGGAGTGTCAAGCGTGATGCTTTGAAGAGTTATGGTGGAGAGAGCCGATAGATTGTTTTGATTGATTGCTTGAGTGATGACCTGCTGTGTGATGATCTTGTTCTAGATTCTCGTGTTGGAGGCGGAAGGCCCAGTCCTCTTATACTCTGTTCAAGGGCGAGGATGGCATCGTGTAAGTCGAAGCCTAGCCGGTACGTAGCCAGGTACGTACCGGCAGCCCTGCCAGAGCAACGAGGCAGACAGAAACTTCTGGCCGCATTGGCACCGGGCCCGCAAGCCACAATGACACCCGAACCCCGATGCGTGTGGTGCCCCTGGCAGCAAGAGTGCATACGAGTGTGTTTCCGTGACTCATGACGCAAGCCGGCGCTTCACCACGGTTCGCGCACCCGAAGAGCCAACGTACAACTCGCGGCGGGGCTTGCGTGGTGACTGACGACACCCCTGTCAGCCCTGTGAGCCTTTGCTTTCGTGTCTCGCTCGACAGCCGAAGGCGCGCGTTTCCTTCGTCAGCCAGCGCGGATTCATCAGCAGCAAACGCCAGACCACCTCATACATTGGATTCCGTGACGTCGCGCCACGCCCATCTTTCGCCCTTCGGCCGCCGTCTCTGCCGCAGAAAGAAACGACCAACCGCAGGCGGGAGAAATTCTCCTCGTAAATTGGGTTCTAAAAATGGAAGGGAGAGCCGCGTTGAAGCGTCCACGGGACGAACTGGACGCAGCAGGCACAGCGCTCAGTGGTACTCGTAGCAGCCTGGCCGGCGCGCTTCCCTGGGAAAATCTCTGCCCCCACGTGTCTGGCTCCCTTGCAAGCAGCGCTCGTTGGGTGATGTCTTGCAGGCCTGCAGGTAAAAATTTCCACTGGTGCTGCGTTTGGGGAGATTTTTAGTCATCCCGGTCCACTGCGCCGTGCTTAGCAGGAAGGGCGGTGGGGCGCAGCCGCGAACTGACCGCGTCGAGTCACATCCGAAGCCAGCCGCGTTCCCTTACAGGGCCCCCAACAGGTCACCAGGCCGCTGCAACAGGCCGTCTCAGCGGTGCTGGGGCGGCCGCGGGCCTTGATGGGGCGCTCATGTGGCATGTGGGCACAGGCGCCGTCGCCGTCGCCGGGCTCGTACGGGGCCCGCTCGGGGCTCCGCCACCCCGTCGGCAGCCACGGGTGAAGTACCCGGGCGCGAGCAGCAACTCAAAACCTGCAAACAAACCGCCAAGTCGAGGCAAGGCTGCAGGATTTTCTATAACGTCGTGGGCAGCCGGACGGCAAGTGGGCCGCCGATGCGGCGGCAGTGAGACCGAGGACCCACGGGCCCAGCTCCGGACGCGAAGACAAAGTTTTTCAGCCATGGGTCTGATCCTGTTCTTGATCATGAGAGCATCGCGATGCCAAACCATGGATGCCCGTGTCCTGTCCAGGCCCAGCCCGACGACCCATGGTGCCAAGGCCCCGGCAGTCTCTGCAGGGCTGAAGGGCCAGACGCGGCGCCAAGACGGCATGGTTGTCGCTGTTGACGATGCCACGGCGGCCGCACGGTTTACAAGTAGAGCTCTTGAATGGCTCCATGAGGCTCCGCCTGGGTCGATGTCTCCCACGTCCGTCGATTGCCGTGGCACCCTGTCTCTCAAGGGGGCGTTTGCGGCCCGATGCATACTTCGACGGCGTGCCTCCAGCCAGGACTCTTTTAGTCAAGAGAGTTTTTCCTTGCCCTTGCTTTCTTGGCCGTGTCCGAAATGCCTTCGATATCCGATCCCAAGCAATAACTCTGTAGGTCCCGTCGCGACATCACTCCACGAATGTGGACTGGCTGCTCTGCACGCACACGTGTGGTTTGGATGCGGTCAGTCCACCCCGTAGGTCACTTGACAGGACGAGTGCGACTAGCCAAACTCACTCCTCATCACCGGAGTGACCACCCTTCGGCACACGGGATCCCAAACCGACACTCGTACTTGATGCGAAGGACGGGTTGGTGACGCGGCGAGTGACTGCAGATTGCCGATGACTCTACGACTACCGGCAGCGCTGTGACCACCAGGCGCCCAAGGAGGAAGCTGGCTTCGGAAGCAGCCGAAGGCGTCTGTGGCTGGAGAGGCTCGTCGGCGTGCCTGCGTAAGCCTGGCTGATGGCTGACGGGGTTAATTAGGCCACGGCACGGCAGTGGCGGTCTAGCTGAACTGCCTGCGCCGCAAACGCCTTGCTGACGAGGGCCACACCATCTCGACGCGTCATGAACGTTGAGACGGACCCGGCGTGTGGGGGGGGGGGGGCCATGAGGGATGCTGTGAGGTCAGACGGGGCATTGTTCGGGCGCCGTATTCCGTATCAAAACGGTCCGTGGCTTCATCAACTCCGTCGTGATTCAGGTCCCGTGGACAGCTCGGCAAATGGAACAGGTGTCTCGTCGGGCACGCAATTAGTCACAGTGGGCTCACCATGGGGCTGCTTTCTGATGCATCTTGCGACAATCTCTCGCGCCAGCAGCTCAGGTATGTCGACATCAATCGAGCACCTTCGCCATTGCCCACCATAATCTCAGGATAAGGCACAGTCCCGGCATGATCATTTGGTCACTTGGAACACTCAATGTAGACTCTAAATCAATGCCTTGAAAGGACCTCATACATTGCTGTATTAAACGGCTGAGTCGTTGACTGTGCATCTCCACCCCCGCAAAATGCAGAATCGCGATGGGTCTCGAGCTGTCTTGGCATTCTCACCTCAACACTGACAGCTGGTCCACAAAATTCTCCACGAGCTGCCTGAAAACTGGTGCACTGATGTTTCGATGATTTCAGGAAAACCTGTCATGCATCAATGAATATTTCGAAGCAATGGTCGACTCAAACGTCCGTTGGGGATTAGGCAGTCCCCAACGGACGTCATACTTTGGCCGAACTTCCCTGACTCACCCTAACATGGAACGTTCACATGCTCAATGCCTGACCGAACCCTGGTCAAAGCTCGTTGAACTACTGCGTGCCGTTGTCGGTGTGTCGAGGCGCAGCAGTGGCCTTGCACTGTCCATGTCTGTCACAAGCGGGCTGTTCGCGCCTAGTTGACTTCTTCGCTCCCAATCTGCTCAGCCAGCGTTCTGTGAGAGGAAAAACGTCAAGTTATCAATCTCATGATGTGTATTATCTCGAACTCACACTGAGCTTTCAACGGATTGAGGATGCTCGTCACGCCTTGGCCACATAGTCCCGCTGAGGCGAAAATCTAGATGGTTCTCAAAAGAAACTCAAGATCACGACACCTGAGCTTGAGGCACTCCGTTGAACAGCGGCATGAAATTTTCTTAAGGGCTGCATTCGGTGACGGCGCCCAGGATTGACCGCTCATGACGGCGAAAGTCTGCTTCACCTTCGCAGCAATCATACTTTCTTCAGAACCTTCCCAAGAATTCTCTTGAACCATCTCGAGAGGATCAACAGATGGAAGAGGATCAAGAGACGACTTGCGGGCCACACCGAGACTACGAACTCACGTAGTAACCGGGTTGGCGTTCGGCCGGGAATACAATCTGGAAGTCGTAAGCCAGTCTTTACCTGCGTCGATAACTCTAAGATGAAGACGACATTGAAGTTGGAGTGAAAGGTATTCAAGAAAGAGTTGGAAGTGACTAAGAAGAATATTGGCCATGCAGCAATGAGCTTTCAGAAAACATCATTCGCAGCATGCGCCAAGCTAAATGAGCCCAGTCCGACGAGAAAGAGTATGAGACTCTCTGTACTAGTTGCCTCATTGTCCACGCTGCGTCAAATTCTGTATGAGAAACGGTTGAAATGTTCCTACCTTACTTCTTCAAGCCTCGAGCGACTTGTAGCTTGGCCTTGGTGGGCAAGTGGGGCAGCCATCTTTACAAGTACGAATATGGATGTACTCTTAATAGCGCCAGGCAAGGCAAGCAAGGGCAAGGCAGGACCCTGCCGCAGCGTGCGCCCCACCTAAATACCACTATCGATAAGCGCCTATTATCTTTATCGTCAGAAAATTTCCAGTCCCACGCAGCGCCGCGCGCTGGTGATCAAATTCCTAGTCAGCCATCGAGCCGCCCGTGTGCTTGCCGTTGACGACGCGCAACCATGGAGCAGCAACTGCACAAGCCGCATCGCGCGTCGAAGAAGGACAAAAAGGACAAGAAGAAGCATACGGGAGGTACGTTGCAAGATTCCCCACCAACCACGACTCGGAGGGAACATGGGCGCGCTGACCACAGCAGACCCCAATCCGAAAGCCTTCGCCTTTGCCCGACCGGGCAAGCTTCAGAAGCAGGCCGCTAGGTCGCAGGATGTGAGTTTTGACTGCCTCGCATAGGTCTTTGGCTAGGTCGCAATGCGCTGATGCTCTTCTTTCTGTAGATCAAAGAGAAGCGCCTCCATGTTCCTCTCGTCGACCGACTTCCCGATGAGGCCCCGCCACGCCTCGTCGCCATCGTCGGGCCTCCCGGCGTCGGCAAGACGACCCTTCTCAAATCCATGATCCGCCGATATGCCAAAGAGACTATTTCCGACCCCCAGGGCCCAGTCACGGTGGTTACGTCGAAGAAGCAGCGGTTAACATTCATCGAGTGCCCCAACGAGTTGGAGGCCATGGTCGACATCGCCAAGGTGGCCGACATCGTCCTCCTCATGATTGATGGCAACTACGGCTTCGAAATGGAGACGATGGAGTTTCTCAATGTCTTGGCTGCGACCGGCATGCCGGGCAACGTCTTCGGCATTTTGACGCATCTGGACTTGTTTCGCAAGCCGCAGGCCCTCAAGGACGCGAAGAAGCGATTGAAGCGTAGATTATGGACCGAACTCTACCAAGGCGCTCACTTGTTCTACCTCTCTGGCGTTATGAACGGTCGATATCCCGATCGCGAAATCCACAACCTCTCTCGTTTCCTCTCCGTCATGAAGAACCCTCGACCCCTCGTGTGGCGAAACTCTCACCCTTATACCATCATCGACAGTTTCCGCGACATTACGCATCCGGCAAAGATTGAAGAAGACTCCAACTGCGATCGATCGATTGTCTTGTCAGGATATCTGCGCGGCACAAATTTCGCCGCGCAGGGTCAGCGCGTGCACATTGCGGGTCTGGGCGACTTCACCGTCTCAAACATGGAGGTACTGCCGGACCCGTGTCCAACGCCGTCAATGGAGCAGGCGATGGCGAAAATCACGGGCAAGACCGGCCGCAGGAGACTGGATGAAAAGGAGAAGAAGATGCATGCTCCCATGTCGGATCGCAGTGGCCTGAAAATCGACGGCGATGCCATCTGGATTACAAGAGAGAAGGGCTTCAATTTTGACAAAGACGCGGACGACGAGGAGCGTGGTGAGGGTGAGGAGATGATAGTGGGTCTGCAAGCTGAGCGACGTTTACTCGGCCAGACAGAGGACGGCGTGCAACTGTTCTCTGGTGGCGAGAAGCTGAAAGAGGTGGCCGAGGAAGAGGACACGGGCAGGAAGTCGCAGCGGAAAGCTCGGTTCGCGGAGCGAGACGGAGACGCCGAGGAAGAAGCAATCGATGACGAGGGATTCGTGAGTGGCAGTGATGAGGAGGGTTCGGATGTCGATGAGGATGAGTTCGATGAGGGCAAAGTCGGCGCCATGTTCAAAGAGGATCGCAGGGACGTCGGAAAAGCCGATGACGAAGCCGATGTTGCGTTTGCCGACAGCGACTCAGATCTGGGCTCCATCTCCGACCCAGATGACGATGTGGAAGACGACGAGGAGTACGATTCCGATGAGGAGGCTGCCGCTTTGCGATGGAAAGATGATCTTGCCGGAAGAGCCAAGCAGCTCCACGGCAAAAGACGGACGTATCACACCGGGGACCTGGCCAGGTTCATCTACGACAATTCTTTGAGTCCAGAAGATGCTCTCAAGCGATGGAGGGGCGAGGACGAGGCGAAAGAGGAAAACATTGAAGAGGATTCGGACGACGAAGACTTCTTCAAGAAGTCGTCAAATGAGAAGGAGGACGCGGCTGAAGACAGATCGATACCTCTGTACGACTACGAGGATCTGGCAGCGAAGTGGGCCGAGAGAGACAACGTGGAGGCGTTGCGTAGGAAGTTCACGACTGCGGATCGGGGCAGAGACTACGAAGAGGATGAAGATGATGGTAGCGAGGGCGGCGAGGACGAGGACGATGAAGACGACGAGGGCGATGGCGTCTTTGAAGACCTGGAAGCCACCGAAACCGCTCAACCGCCCGTCGTCGAGGACATCGCCGCAGAGCGAGAAAAGAACGCCAAGCGGAAAGAGGAGCTCAAGCAACGGTTTGAAGAAGAGGACAGGGAAGGTTTCTTCAACGACAAGGCCAATGCTCGACGCGAAGGGGGTGACATACAGGAGTTTGGCGAGGACGACTGGTACGATGCGCAAAAGGCCATGATCCAGAAGCAGCTGGACATCAACAAGGAAGAATTCGAGACGCTTGATGAGCGACAGCGGGCTGCTGTTGAGGGATACCGGGCCGGCAAGTACGCCAAGCTGGTTCTCGAGAACGTGCCCGCCGAGTTTGTCAACAAGTTCAATGCCCGTCTGCCCATTGTCGTGGGCGGCCTATCCGCCACCGAGGACCGATGGGGCTTCGTCCAGGTCCGCATCAAGCGACACCGCTGGCACAAGAAGATCCTCAAGACCAACGACCCGCTCATATTTTCCCTTGGCTGGAGGCGGTTCCAGACGCTGCCCATCTACAGCATCTCCGACTCGCGAACTCGAAACCGAATGCTCAAGTACACCCCCGAGCACATGCACTGCTTCGCCACCGTCTACGCCCCCCTCATCGCGCCCAACACGGGCTTTGTCTGCTTCAACTCCTTCTCCCCCGAAACTCCAGGCTTTCGAATCGCCGCCACGGGCACGGTGCTGAGCGTGGACGAGTCGACGGAGATTGTCAAGAAGCTCAAGCTCACGGGTGTCCCGTACAAGATCTTCAAGAACACGGCTTTCATCAAGGACATGTTCAACTCGTCTCTGGAGATCGCCAAGTTCGAGGGCGCGTCCATCAAGACCGTCTCCGGCGTCCGCGGCCAGATCAAGCGTGCTCTGTCCAAGCCAGAAGGCCACTTCCGCGCCACCTTTGAGGACAAGATCCTCCTCAGCGACATTGTCTTCCTGCGCGCGTGGTATCCCATCAAGCCGCACCGCTTCTACAACCCAGCTTCCAACCTCATCGGCTGGCAACCTATGCGCCTGACAGGCGAGGTGCGCCGCGACCAGGGAGTCGCCACGCCGCAGCTCAAGAACAGCCAGTACCGCAAGATTGAGCGCGAGACGCGACACTTCAACCCCTTGCGCGTGCCCCGCGCTCTGGCGGCCGAGCTGCCGTTCAAGTCGCAGATCGTCGAGACCAAGAAGCAGAAGCGCCAGACGTACATGCAGAAGCGCGCCGTGGTCCTCGCCCCCGGGTCCGAGGAGAAGAAGGCCCGCGCCCTGATGCAGCAGCTGCTCACGGTCCGCAACGACGCGGCGGCCAAGCGCCGCGCCAAGAAGGACGAGAACCGCGCGGCCTTCAAGAAGAAGATGGCTGAGAACCTGGAGAAGAAGGAGGCGAGGGAGAAGCGCGAGAGCAAGGAATTCTGGCGCAAGAATGGCAGGAAGCGAGGGGCGGGTGACGAGGATGGGGGCGGCGGCAAGAGGCGAAAGTAGCCTGGTGGCCGTTCGCGATCGTCGTACTGTACATAATCCCAGTTCAAGCATCGTGTTGAATCCTCGGCATTGCTCTTCTTGCATTGTAAATTGATACATCGAAGAGAGGGATTTGATCCATAGCAAATCTGAATTACGCAATAGTGACTGAAGCTAGCTGCGTGGCATGTCATCAACAAACCAACTCTTACGACGGCGCCCCTCCGCCCAGAGCTGCTGATGACGCTCCATGAGTTTCAGCCGTCGCGGGGTCTTGAGCTTCACCTTCGTTGGCACCCTCTCGACGATACGCGAACAGGGGCATCAGCCACTCACTGCTGGACGGCACGGCACTTGACCAGATAAACTTGATTGTGCAGTCTTAACGATGAAATATGCCATGACACGCACACCCGTTACAATCCTTCCAAAACTACCACCGAATGTCGTCGATCCAGCGCCCAGAGAGTGTGCATTGCGCAAAGGAGCATTGGAAAAAGCGCTCATAGCCGCGTCCATTAATAGAGATGGCACCTCTCTTGACTTGCTAAAGCCCACCACCGAAAAACAATGTCTTACAGTCTGCACCGCGGTCATCTAGAACGCTTGCTGCGTAATAGGTACCGTTACCCATGCCGCGATCTCACCAAAATTTTAAGCGCCTTCGAGAGCGCTCGCGCCTCGAGGCAGCGAAGGGATGTTTCGAGGAATCTGAGTGCTACACAATCCACTCTGTCCGAACCCCTGCGGTGCCGAAAGAGAAAAGACATTCGCCTCGTAAAGCACGTTCGAAGAGTCATTGCCTATTTCATGTGCTCGTGGCATTTGGTGTGATGAAGCACCTAGAGAGCCACCAGATGCTCCTTCTCCTCAGCCAGGATAGGGTCCTCGGGCACCTTGGGGATCTCGGGGATCTCGGGGGCCACAACGGGCTTGGGGGCCACGACGGGCTTGGGGGCCACGACGGGCTTGGGGGCCACGACGGGCTCGGGAGCCAAGGGGACTACCCCAGCAGGCTCACGAAGGGTCGTCTTCTTGGGCTCCTCAGTCGGGGCAGTGGGGAACTCGGGCTCCTTGACGACGGGGGCCGGCTTGGCGACGGCCGCGGGGGATGTGCTACGGCCTCGCAGCATCTCCTGGACCTTGCCGGTGTAGTCGCCAGCGTACTGCTTGCCGATGGTAGTAATGTGGTCGGCCTGCTTCTGGGCGACGCTGCGGACCTGGGCCGTCTGGGAGTTGATGACCTCGGAAGCGTTCTTCAGGTGGTGGTCGATGAGCTCCTGGTTGGAGGTGTAGACGAGGGGCACGAAGAAGGCGACGGTGGCCGCGACGATAGCGAGGCCCCAGTACGGCATCAGCTTGACAAGATAGTAGGAAATGAAGGCAGCAATACAGGCCTGCCGTCCGTTAGCTCCTCAGGCTCGACATCTCTGCTCTGGACAGATAGCTTACAGCGGCGGAGGCACCGAGGTTCTCGGCAAAGAGGATGCGCTGAGACTCAATGACGAAGAAGTTGATGAGCTCGTGAACGTCGCCGATCACGTTGTCGAGAGCGGCCCGCGAGACGGTGTAGTATCGGCGGGGGCGCATCTGCGTGGCCAGGCCGTGGTTGAGAAGGAGTTTGCCGGCAGCCTCGGCGCCGACGGTGACGGCGAGAGCCATCCAAGACAGCTTGAAAGCCCAGCGGATCACATCGAGGTATCTAGCGGCGAAGATGAGGGAGACGGTGGAGGCATAGGCAATAGCTGAGGCACCTTGAGAGACAGCTGTCAGCACGGCAAGACTGCAGCAGAGGCAGGCCGAAACGTACGAGGATTCTTCCACGAGAGAAGCTCCGAGAAAAATGAGTGGTAATGCGTCAGAGGCTGGCCGGTGGCCGCCGGGTAGGTAGGAGTCTTGCGAGCGGCCGCCAGGTTGGACAGCTCAGACGAGGCCTTGGCGGAGTGGTCCTTGACGTTCTGTGCAACGGGGCCTATCACGTGCGATAACGTCAGAAGCAGTTCCGAGGGAGATGCAATGGCTGCGGACCTACCGTTCGTCATCGAGTCGTAGGCAGCGGCAGCGTCTGCCGGGAGAGTGTCAGCCATGGCAACGGGCACGAGTCGGCAACACATGTGAGGAAAACTGTCTGCAGTCAGCGCCGTGGCCCAAGCAGGGGGCCCAAGGGGGCCCCAGGGCATGCTGCAACGTACCCTACTGTTCTTGGTGGTCTCGAAAAGCGAGCCGCCGTTGGCCGCCGAAGGCGCATCAACGGTATCAGCCATTGTGAATTGGGGTCTCGAGAGAAGGCGTGCAGGTGGTGTTTGTGCGGTGTTATTGTCGAGGCAAAGGGGAGATTGCAGGTAGTGTTGGCAGGTTTGAATATTTTCTGTCTGTAGGGGGGGAGCGGACGTCAGTGGAGCTCTGGCAGCTTGGCTGGTGCTAGCACGTGTCGAGGGAAGCAGCTAGATAGAGGGCGATGAAGAGGGCGACGAGCGTGACAAAGGAGATGGGGAGGGCGTTAAGCTGGACGTACTTGAGAGGCAGACGAGCAGGATAAAAGTCGATGGCTGCGAGGGGAGGAAACAGGATGGAGAGGAGCAGCAGCAGCAGAAGGTGACGACGGAGGCAGCGGAGCGACGAGGGGAAGCGAGTGGCGCTGCGGCGGCAGTGGTGGCCAGAAAACATGTGCCAGCTGCCTTCCCAGCAGGCAGAGCTGGCAAAAAGCTGGCACGCCGGCGGGCTGTGGCTGGTGCGGATGACGCAGCGGCTCGCGATAAGGTCGTGCCAGCAACGGCGGGGGCCGCTAACTGCTGCTGCTGCTGCTGCTGCTGCTGCTGCTGCTTGCGAGCAGCCTCTTGCTCCAGGCTCCGCTCCCTGGCACGTATCGCGTCCGGGTTCTGGGTGCTCTGCTCTGCACGGTACGGAGTAATTACAGTTACGTTATTAGGTATTTTCAGCATCAGTGCATGGCCAGCGAGACACGCGACACGACCCTTGGAAAGCGCGCACCAAGCAGCAGGCGACGTCATCCCCGCGCAGGCACGACCCTTTGCAGCAACTTGCCGCGATAACTCGACTCCAATTCCAACCCGTTCCAGCTCTCCTCCAACGGCCCTTCATTCTTTGCGCCACTGCTCCGTCGCGCACGGGAGTGCGTCATCCGCCCACCCCAAACCGCATGATTTGCACACCTCACGGCACATGCCCTGTGACTGCGTGCCTACGAGTACAGCGTCGACCAAGATGCCGAGGGTGCCTTGCCCCGGAGTCGATACGTGTCCCAACGGCAGAATTGCCTTTGATATCCTGCTCAAGTGTCCAGAGGCTGCTGCTGCAGACTGCCATGCAATGCGTGGCAAGCCCCCCTTGCTTCCAGTCCAGCCTTCGGAGCCCGTCATTCGCCCCGATGCTCCGTTTCTGTCTAGCCCGTGGATGAGCCTTTGGTACCCATGCTTCTGACACACGCCCAAACGAGTGCTTTGGGGTCCAGCTTCGCTAGCAGAGTCCCGCCCGACGTTTCGTAGACGAACGGCGATGTGGTTGACGTGATGATCCAGGAAATGAGCTTTCGCTCCCCCAACTCAAGAAAGTAAACGCGATCAGAGATAACGGGCTCAAAAGATTGTTTATCCCATAATGTCCAAGAAAGAACCCTAGGCTACACTCTCGGCTCGCAGCCGTGTGCTAGACCAATCCTCAAACTCCGTGCTAAATCTAATCAAGTGCTCTCCTCCCACTCTCTTGGTATAATATCATTCTATCCACTAATGCCCATTTCGAACCTCGATTAAAAAATCGGCCGTGCGCGTTTCGTCCACGCTAGTCTAGGCGTCATTACCTTCCCCCTTGTGCATCGTCTTCCCATTCATGTCTATGCCGCCCTTCAGATGCGGCCCGTACCATGGACAAGTGCAAGATCATCATGAATACATGGTGCACGCAATGATTGTCCCGACGTGCTCTTGCTTAACGTGTCCGTGCCCTCTCACCGCCGCCAGCCCCAGAACCCGCCGGTAGCAGCGGACCCTGCCGACGTAAGAGCCGCGGGCTTGGCGTTCTGGTCTGTCGATGGAGATGATGCGTGTCCTGTAAGTCGGCCAAACACCCCCATCGAAGACATCGGGTTCGAGACCGCCCTTGATAGTGCCGCTGGAGAATCTCCTGGGGGTAAGCCGTAAGCCTTTCGGAGGGCCTCGAGCTTCTGCTTCATCTCTTCAGCTTCTTGTTTGGCCGTGGCCTCGGCCGTCTTGGCCTGCACAAGCTCCAGTAACAAATCGTCCTCATCTTTGGGAGCTGATGCAGTCCCCGACGGCGCCGCTGATGGTGTCGCTGATTCGAATGCTGGCGGCAGCGACGACATCCTCTTGTTAAATCCGGGAGCTTGAGAGGGCGTAGACTTGCTACGTCCGAGCTTGAATTCTCTCAAGCCGCCCGCATTGCTCTTGCCCGCACACTCGGCGTCCGCGTCCCTGTTGTTGGACTCGCACGCGGAGCCGGCCGAAGCCCGAGTTCTCATTCCATGAATTTGCTTTTCCAGCCGTTGTTTGTCTTGGTGAAGCGTTCGAACATGGCTGTGGCACTCGCGTACCTGCTCCTTGAGAGATGCTATCTCCTGGTCCGTATCGTGGATCCGGCGCGTCAGCTCCTGAGAATGCGATACTGCGCTGGCCGCTTCATTCTTCGCGTTCAGCAGCTCGCTTCTGAGCTGTGCCTTTGTTTGAAGCATTGAGCGTCGATCTTTCTTTTCACCCTGCCCGAATCGAGTCTCGACCCGATCTAGCAGCTCAGACAAGTCTTCCGTCGAAGGCGTCTGCTCAACATCCGTGGGCGCATCAAGTGCAATTTCTGTCTCTTCCGATGTCGGTGTGGCTTGATCGCCTGCCTTGTCGGTTACAGACTCGACCTCGGCCAACTCCGCCTCACTCTCGGTCGTCGCTTGATCGTTGCTGGTCGCCTTCTTCCTCAACCCATCGAGCAGCGAGCGGACCGCCTTACGGTCTTCCTCTCGCTCTTCCTGCTCCAGCTGTAGTGCGTTGGAGAGAAGAGCGTGATCTCGCTGTAGCTCGCTCAATGCCATCAGCAGGTCCTCGATTTGGCTGTGCAGGTATCTCTCGTCGGTCGTTTTGGCGGTTGTGGTGGACTTGGGGCCAACGGGGGTGGACTCGCGGCTCGTAATGTCATCCTCGGCATTGGCCGAGTCACGAGACATGGTTGTCGCGTCTGTGGAGGAAGAGCTTGCAACGCTAGCCGAGCTGGCCTCCATGGAGTTGAGGGTCGATGCAAGGCTCTGCTTAGATGTGCTGCGCCGTAGCAGGCTCAGTGGTCGCGAAGGCGCCGCGAGGCCAGGCGCTAGGTTACCAGCCCTGGAGCTGGCCGACGATGCCCAGATACGACCGAGAAAGCGGGTCGCCGCCGTGGTGATATCAGATGTTCGCGCAGCATTCGCCGTGGCGATGAGGGCCTCGCGATATCCTTGCTCTAGTTGCGAAAGCTTCTCTCGGGTAACAACACTTGTCAGACTGGCAAAGTCTTGAACAAACTCGTCGGCATCATAGTGATAGCAATCCCACAGGCCCCGAGACAGGAGGAGCTGCATGGCATCTTCCAACTCATTGCAAGCCAACAACCGCGCCTCATTCTTCCTCATGAGGGACAGTGCTACCCGCATGAGGGTCTCTGAGGCGCCTTCGGCGAATATGACATCGTAAATCCGGAATAGCATGGGAAGTGGGCATGTGACGGCAAAGAAACTGAGGAACCACTGCGACACATACGCAGTCTCGACTTGCAGGTCTTCTAAATGGCTCGACAAAGTCGGAAGGTTGAGTCGAAGAAGCTCCCGAAATTGATATATGCGGACGTGAAGCCCGGAGAGATCCGGAAGAAAGCATGCTCGCAAGTCATACTTCTCCATCAGTCTAGTTATCCCGTCAGCCTGTCGTAGATTTCCAGTGATCAAGGTGAGGCGCATCCTTACCGGACCAGAACGCAAAATGCCTGCTTGTCCGGCATATGCATCAGCAGTGGACCCACGAGAAATGCCAGTCCTTGGCAGTAGCCAATTTTGGTGTCATGGAGACTGAAGGATTTGAGTACGCGACCCAGCATGCGCTGCCCATCGCCCTCCGGGTCGCGGAACATTTCAACGCCAGGAAAGCTTCTGCCGAGGTCCTTTCCAATGAGAAACTCGTAAGGGCTGGGTTCGCCGCAGAAGCGCTCGTATTGTTCCTCTAGCGCAGCGTCCCGGGCGCCAGACATGCTCTGCCACACCACTCCTCGGAGAGGTGGAGGGATGCCTTTGCGGATTTTGTTGGACAAGAGAGTCGGCAGTCGCGCTGCAGTCTGTTGATAGTCCTTGACGAGAGCCGCGTAGAACTCGAGGTCCGTCATGGGTGGAGGTGGAAGCATGGAATATCGCAGTGCCGGTGGAGTCGGCCCATTGATCATTTGCCGCAGCTGTGCCATGGATGGCGGTCGAGGTCTGCTAGCAGCGCTCTTCTCCATGGGCTGGACTTTGACGCTTTTTGGGTTAGTAGCCAGTTTTGCGTTCTCTTGCTCCAGCCGCGCCAACAGAAGCGCTGTCGACTGTACATTGCGTCAGCTTCGCCTGAGTTTCGAAACATGACATGGAGCGGGTGGCGGCGTACGTTGTCTGTCTCGTCGTCCTTGATCTGTTCGTCCTCGGTCTTTTCCAGCTGTTCCCAATTCACTTCTTCAGGGTCCTCTGAGGAATCGCTCCCGCGATCGTCGTCGCCAAACTCTTCTAGCTCGTCTTGCAAGCTACGGTTCGCCTCGGCGGGCGACGCGGTGGCGCAAGAGTCGCGACGGCTATCGTACTGATCGATATTGCCTTGGGCCGCGTGGTCGTCCGAAGTCGACGTAGAAGGCTTCGGGGTGTCGATGCTAGAGACGGCGGCGGTATCGAGGCTCAGAGCCGTGGGCTCCGAGAGCCTGACGGTCACCAGGGAATCGTGTGTCATCTTAGGGGTCTCGGCTTCCGTCTCGTCGACGACGATTGTTGTGGCTGGCTCAGCAGCCTTCGTGGGAGAGGGGGGCTCATGGCGAGGCTGAGGCTCGCCTGGGTCCATCGCCGTCATCAAAGGCAGACGTCAGAATGAGAGTTCGGTTCGGGGGAGAATGCGTTATGACGAAGCAACACTCGAGGCACAAGCCAGCTTCGTCGAAAGTCAGTCGGAGCTTGGAGCCCACTTTCCTCCGCCGAGACCCAGTTGGCGGTGTCAACAAGACGGTTTGAGGTGCCGAGTCAATCGATGCGAGATTCCGAGTCGCGCAATGGAGCTGGCTAGCCTTATGGAGACGGCGTGCGGTTTTGTCGTTTCATCGAGGGGCTCGCAAAGGCTGAGACAGCCAAAGACACCAGGGTTTTGGCGGCTTGCTTTAACGGACGCCGCGAGACCAGGCAGAACGAGTGCAAGGCAACAACGGTGCAGCAGCAACCCAGCAAGCAAGGGAAGATTGCCACAAGAACAATAGAAGAAGAGGCAGGAAAGGGTAACGGGGACCGGCGCGCGACGCGATACGGGGAGCGGGCAGGGGGGTGGATTGTGGAGTCGAGGTTGTTCCACCACGACGTTGACAGTACGGTAGGAAGTATCAGCAGTCACTGGTAGCGGAGCCGGAGAGCCCACGTCGGTTCCTGGACCTCTTTCTGAAGGGACACACCTTGGCAATACGCTTGCTACTCGTCGCAGCAGATCGTCGGAAGGGTAACTTTTCAAATTGGCAGGGAGACATCCTCTCAGAGGGCATCTCGAGCCCCGAGGTCTCGCTAATTACCCACCAGCGGCCCCTTGACCCGTCCTCCAATGGTGAGCTCGGTTGGCCCCGCGGTCAATCTAAGATTGTCTCTTTTACTCGTAACTTTGTCCTGTCTGCCATCGTTGCATCGAGCCATTGTCCCAAACACACTTCAATACACTTGAACATCACGAGATTGTTCCTTTCTCCCTCTCTCCGAGCCAAACGTCATCTTCGCAAAAGCTGCCCCTGGGGCTAAGCGTCGACTGGGGAAGAAAGCCCATGGGCGGCCGATCTGATAGCTCCACATGGGCGCAAATAAGGGCCGGTTTGTGCCGCTTCCTGTGGCGCGAGCTGTGGCCGATAGCTCCAGCCACAACGGCACTGCAAGCTTCGACTCCCTACCCTACATAGGTACGCACGAGCTCGGGGACTTATTCGAGAACGCTGATGCCGGATCTCCGCCTCTTGCAGCTCATGGTAAACCTTAGAGTATCTCAAGCTCGCGAGGTTTTTAAAGGGAAATAAAATAGCGGCAATCGCCCGTTCCGCAAGCCCCTAATTATAGCCACATGCTGCACTGAACTCTATCAAAGTTAACGGGGAGTCTTGGTCTAATTAACCAATTGCGTTTTGAAATAATAATATCTTTTTTCCCCCGTAATATTTTGGAATGAAACCACAGAAGGCTCGTGGCCGTGCAATGAAAGAACAAGGCTCGCGCAAGCTGGATCTGATTGCATGGCCGCCGCGCCTGCGTGAGTCGTACCAAGTCCTGCTTGTCCAAGTTTGACCCGATTGCCACACATCGGTCGGAAAATCGCCGATGCTTCAAAGGCTGCAGGAGTATGAGTATCACTTGAATGATGGCGGGGCATACTTCGACTCGACAAGCTTCGGACCCCCTTTTCATTTAATCGAGGCAATCAAACTCAACAACTGCGCAGTCCAGTGTCCAGCGCGAATGGGTCATGCCCTGCCCTCAAAGGAGGCTTGAGCGCCTTTCGTGTCGTTATGGTAGCCGTCGGGGGCTTTCGTCATGCTGGCGCATTTGGCATCACGACAAACCGACATCCGCGATAGCTACCTTGATAACGTATGTAGGTCTCATCTCCCGGTCCCCCAGCTCCGGTCAGCACACCGCCGCGTCGGGAATTTGCCTGTCCTCGTGGTTCGCGGTCGCAGCGCCATGAGGCTTAGCGTTCGGAGCCGATTCAGCTACCGCCAATGGCCCGCGGCGGTGCGGCATGTGGCAGCCCACCTGGCGCACCCTGCATGCTCTGAGCGTGTCATGCGTCCAGTCTGGACTCGGCATGCATGCATATGGAGTAGCATGGATCGCCTTGTCTGCGACCCCAGATGCGCCAGTTGGGTGCAAGTGGACGATGAGGAGGGAACTGAAGACTAGCGGTGATGGCGATGATGACATTGATGGCTCTCCCGTTCCACCACCGCCGTCGCACCAGGGCGCAAGCCAAGGACGCTGGAGCAACAAGTCCCATCCCTTGGCTGGCCCACCGCTCGAGGAAGCGTCGCGTCGTCCTCCAAGGCCTCGCCAATGCATGTCGTGTTCTCGGTGCGATGCATTGGAACACTGACGCCCAAAGGTGACCGCCACCAGTCAGATACTATCTGATTGTGCATGGCAATGCCGCCGCATACTCTCATATAACACTGCCTGCTCACGTCCCAAGAGGAATCCACCCTCCACCGCTCGATACACTGGTGGCTAGGCTAGCACCATTGAAGCGCGTCTGCCCCAGTTGGTGGCGGCCGCCAGCGAGCTGTACCCTGCCGGGCATCGCAGCACCGCCGTTCGTGGTCCTGGGCTGGGGGGCTCCTCCGCTTCCAACTACCAGTATCGCTGCTGGACATCATCCGTGGCCTGGCAGATTCTTTCCTTGTGTACATCTACTCTTCCTGAAGAGAGACTCGCTGTCCCGCCTCTCATGGCGTCCTGAGACGCGACATCCACACGGCGGCCGAGCTGGATTCCAGGATTCAAGGGGCACGGCACAACGCCCAGACTGGAATCATGTTCTCCTCGCTGCTGCGCCGCCCCAAGAACGGCTCTCGTCGCGTCGACATTCGCGACGCCAGCCTCTCCCCCGCCTCGCCGCTGCCTCGTCGCCGCCAATTCGATACGCGGAAGCATGCCACGGCCGACTTTACTGAAGCCGATGATGACGACGAGGACGAGTCCAACGACGAGCGCAGAAATCGATTTGAGCACGGAGAAGATGGCCAGGATGCATCAGACGGTGATCCCGAGGACGAGGCGAACGAGGATGGCGGCCAGAAGAAATCGCTTCCAGTCCTACCGCTCTTTTCTGCTACGCATCTAGGTATCATAAAACTCTCTCTTGGCCCTTCTCTCTCGGGTTCTCGCTAACTCGCCCCATCATCTCCCAGACTCGCTGCCCATTTATAGCCTCACCCATGCCATTCGCATCATTGTGTCTGCTCGCACCGAGACGACACTGACCTGGGAACAGCTTCGCTCGCCTCAGGTCTCGCAGTTCTTGGTCAAGCCCATGCAACAGCAGATCCGGACGCAGCATTTCTCGCGGGCGACACTATATGCACTCATGGCCAATTGCTTGCAGTTTACCAAGGAGGGGCAGCGATATGCGGCCAATGCCGGCAACAGCAATACCAGGGCAAAGGTCTGCGAGCTGCTTGCTCTGAAGCTCTTGAAGGAGTATACCACGCGGGAACTCATCGATGCCTTGGCCTACGACTTTGACCCCCTCCAAGGTCTCCCAGGAGTGCAGCCGCCAGGCCCGTCGAGAGGAACGAATCCCAAGGCCAAGCAAGCCATGACCGCATCAAGGACATCCACGCTGGAGGTTGCCATCCGCGCTTCGGCCAAGCACTTTCTTGCCCACCCAGTGGTGGTGCAGCAGCTCGAAGCCATATGGAACGGTGCCATCACCTTCTACTCGTCCGCGGACAGCTTGCATCGCGAAGCGCCACCGCATTTCTTCCAGGGGGCAAATGGGAATGCCGCCAAACCGGACGCCAGGACCCCATTGCTCGGATCTATCCCACCCAAGCAGGGCCAGTTCCATGTTCCGCCCGGAACAAGGACCGTAACGCTCTATGATCCCCGGCAGGCGTCAATTCTCAAGCTGTCTCGCCTTCGTGTTCCGCGCTATCGGTCTTTTCTCTCCACGCTCTCACTTGCTGTCTTGATCGGCCTCTTCCTTTCGGTCCTGGCACAGAGATCCGTGCAAATCACGGGACTTGAATTGGTGTTCTGGTTCTGGAGTGCCGGCTTCATGCTCGACGAGCTGGTTGGCTTCAACGAACAGGGGTTTGCCCTCTACATCATGAGCTTTTGGAACATCTTTGACCTGGGGATTCTCGTGCTGCTAATAGCGTACTACTGCATGCGAGCCTATGGCGTTTTCCTGGTCGACCCCCACCACTGGAATGATATGGCATACGATGTCCTGGCAGCCAACGCTATCCTTCTCCTGCCACGAATCTTCAGCGTTTTGGACCACTACCAATACTTCTCTCAGCTGCTGATCGCCTTCCGTCTCATGGCCGTGGACTTGGCAGCCGTATTTGTTCTCGTTCTCATAATGTGCAGCGGGTTCTACGTCTTCTTCACGTTGTCGGCGAGCGCAAACGAAAGCGGCGATGTCGCCTACAAGATTTTCCAAATCCTCATGGGCTTTACGCCGGCTGCCTGGGATGTGTGAGTTGGCTGAGCTACCCAGTCTTTGGTGGCCACTTGAAATTGAAAACTAACAGAATACCAGTTGGCCACATTACAACTGGCTCGCGAGGATACTGATGATGATGTTCCTCATCATTTGCCACTTCCTGGTTGTGTAAGTTGAACCCAACCTTCATCGTGAAAGCTGCTGACTCGGGATAACAGGACCATTCTCATTACCGTCTTGACCAACTCATTCATGACGATTGCATCAAACGCCACCGAGGAGCATCAGTGAGTCCACCATGACTGTTGCAGGCTACAATCACTTACAATTACACAGATTCGTATTCGCTATCAATACGATCTCGATGGTCAAGAACGATGCTCTTTTTTCATACATAGCGCCCAGCAATATCTTTGCCTGGCTCCTCATGCCACTGCGGTACTGTATGCCACTGAAGCATTTCGTTTGGCTCAACCGAACCATCATCAAGGTAACCCACTTCCCGGTATTATTTTGCATCTACTTGTACGAAAGGTTGTGGCTCGCACCGTCCATGTACGAGCCCACAGACCTGGTCGAAAATCACGGCAGGGTGCGCCCCAGGACAATCTCCTTCCGAGACCCGGTTGAGCGAAGCGCAATGTTCAGTCCTAATGTTCGAGTACGTGAAGAATCCGTGGCAGGGTTCCAGAAAGACAGAGCATTGGAGGAAGTTTTCCGGCGGGTGCCAGAATCTGCCACGTTGCGCACTCAGAGGAGGAATGAGAGACATAAGACACAGACGGCTATTCGCAATTGGATGGACCAAAACGACGATGCGGGAGTGCCGTTGTCGAACTGGCCGACCGTGGACAATCGAGCTGTGCCGGATTGGCAAAGACGGCTGAGTGTGGGATGGGAACGATCGTCACACTTGCACAGGCAAGTTTCCGATGTCAGGTCGACGGCCAGTGACCCAGCAGATTTCATGTCCAACCACGGGGCGACCCTTACCCGCAGACAGAGATCCCGGCTGGAAGCCGTGACGACAGAGTATAAAGATCAAACTGATGCAGATGGCGATGATGAGCTGGTCACGAACGACGAGGATGAAGACGATGTTGGAACGAATGCCGATCGCAGCCACCAATATTCGAAGTCTGGAGTCGAGGAAGAGGACTACTTCACAACTCCGATGGCATCCCGTTCCGCGAAGCTGGCCTCGTCGGGCGCCTCGTCGGCCAAAGCACCGGCTCCGAGCCCTCGCCGGGGGAATCAAAGACATGGTATTCATAGTCGCACGCTATCGACAAACACTATACTTTACAACCCAGAGGACCTGTCGCAGGACCCCGGCTCTTCATCCAAGTCCCCCCCCAAAGCGAGTCATGGCAGGAAGCCCGGGACAAGTGGCCGCAGCACAGGTGCGGATACACCTGCCCAGGTGGTGCGACGGAGCTCCCCTCGACGAACTGCATTTGCGCCCAGCTCGTACCCTCGTCCTATTTTACAGCCACGTGGCATGACAGAGACGGGAGGCGTTAGCAGAACTGCCATGCTCAGTCTGTACCCCCGAGACCGACTCCGAGAGGCACGGAGGCTCTCATCTGTTGACCTGAGCATCCTTTCGGACCATTTCGGAGCCGAAGACGCGAACGTGGGGATGCCCGGGAGTTTCCAGACGCAGATGGCGATGGCCATGATGAAGGACCATCGTTTACGCGCTGCGGGAGGAATTGAGGGTGCCGACCGGGACAGAATGGGGAGATTGGTTCTGGCGCGGATGAAGACGCTGGAGGAAAGCTTTGCGGAGGTCATCAGGGAGATGCGAGACCTCAAGAACAGCTCGACGGGACCGCATTCACGGCGGAGCTCGTCGGCGGGAATCGACAGTGGCGGAAATGACCGAGCCAAGAGAGCCGCTGGTGATGCGACGCCGAAGAAGGGATATGGCAAGCGACCTGCGAGTCGACGGAGTATGAAGGAAGGCAAAGCCAGTAAGCCGCCGAAGCGGGATCCAAAGGGGAAGGGAAAGGAGATTTCCTATGCATCGACCGACGAGGAGGCAGAAGAGGCCGACGATAGCTTCCAGATGAGGGGAAGCTCGATGTGAAAGAGCAGACCTTCGATGGTGCACCTGCAGACGTTGACGTGGGTTCATGACGCGGCATTGTATTATTATCAGGTTGATCGGCAACGGTCTTCGGGGCGGATAGAGGAGTAGCATCCACGGCGATTTTCGACGTACTCATTAGCATTGTACAGCAGGACGAGTGGTAATGCTGTGGTTTCGCGTTGCAAGCATACTGTGATGGATGCTGCGTCGACCCTCGTTCAAAGCTGGAGCCGACAAGTGATATTGCATGGACTGAACATGTCGGTCCAGAACGGTCATTACGAAGACGATTTGATTTACGCCTGGGGTTCATCGGATGGCCTGATTGGAACGGTGACCCGAGTTACTGGCTGGGATGGCTGGGCTTGCTGACTGGCACCGGAAAATGGTGGGGGATCGGATCTGTGGCTTGCGTGGAAACGGGTCCAGAATTGGGGCCGCAGCGGCCCGCGGGACGCGATGACATCGCGGCGGGATCATGATGGGGCTATCTGCCGAGTTCGCACTGATGAAGCAGAAGAGCCGCCGTCGACGAGCTACAACCGGGGCGAGGCTCAGATTGGGCAGTTGCTTAGGCAGGCAGGCAGGCAGGCAGGCTGACTGACAGGCAGCAGCAGCAGTGCTTCCCCCGCTGGACACTGACTGCATTCGCGGTGCGGCGCGGCGCAGGCAGACCAGACCGACGGTTGACTCCGCGCCTGACCGAGCGGCTGTGCTCACCTCTTCCGCGGGCCCTTTCAGTCGGTTCAGTCGGATTGGCAGCTCACTCAAGTCCGCCGACAAGTGCGCCCGGCTGTGGCTGCGTCTTCCTCTGCCGCCCAGGGCATGGCCTCGTTGTGGGTGTTGGTGCACGTGTGTGCGTGAGAGTCTACGGGCACATGACACGCAGCTGCCCAAGTCGGACACCAACAACAGGCTGCAATCCATCAAAATCTTCCCCATCTGCCTTCTTGCACTCGTCGTCCATCCGTTGCCCAGAGTCACCTCCTAAACTCGCCTTTTCGTGCCTCTGATCTCGCCGATTTGAATTTGACCCTTAAACGTACCACCAGCAGCAGTGCTTCGCGGCGAGCTGGCGTTTGTTAGTCAACCGTGGTTCAATCGCCCCCTCGCCCACCGAGGTACCTGAGCTGGCGGGCTTGCTAGCCAACTTTAAATCGGCCGTTGTTCACTCATCCGCCTCTGTTGACCCGCCGCCCCGGGCTCTCCTCACCGGCCCGCCGGCGAGGCTCCCACTGACCAGCAATGTCGCGCGTATCGGATGACCGGCTCACTCCCTGGCGTGACTTTGACCCATGGCCAAGTCAGCCATGGCCAAGTCTTCCGGAGAACCTCACCTCAGGCGGCGGCATCGACAATAACGGCTCAGTCCAAGCTTCCGCCAGTGACGCTCTCCGGCCTCGCCAGTGGCTCGCACGCCTCGGACAGGCTGCCGACCACAACTTTAACAGGCCCGGCGGTCCTAAATGTATCCCCAAGCTCCTCCGAGGCGAAGGTGAGATCAAGTCTGCGCGAAACATGGACCTGTACATGGTCCACTCCACCGAAGTTGAGCTCAGAACGGGAGATACTATGGTCTTTGTCGATCTGCCCAACGCGCCCAAAGACCCCAGAAAGCAGGCCGACTGCGATGGCATCGCCTACAGATCCCAGAAATTTCGTGTCCACTCAGAAAAGCTGCTGGCTACGGGGTCCTCCAAATTTGCCGAGATGCTGCACCCTTCGTACCAGCGGATACAGCGACGTCGCAAGATTGTGAACAAGCTGCCCGAGGGCGTCAAATATATCCTCGATTTGACGCCTCCCTCGGAGGGTGACGAGCTGGTCTTCGAAATGACGGAACTGTCCCTCACTCCCGGCATCATGAAGTGGTGGACCTCTTCCAACTTCCACGGTGTCGACCCCAGCCTGGTGGGTGGACACGATGATGTCTGCATTTGTACGCGACAGGTAGTCCCAACGCCTGAAACGGACCACGAAGAAGGGCTCGGTGACTCTCAGGGAGAATCAAACAAGGCGTCTGTTGATGAGCCTGCTGATGACGTGGCGCAACCGGAATCGGACACGGAAACGAACAAACTGATCCCGCCATCTCCCGATCAGCTCATCAAAATGAAGGCCGATGGGGATGATGGCATCTACAAAACGCCGCCTTTTCGCCAGATTGCAGACTACTGCCGCGTCCGCCACCTCAACGCCATAATCCGCCTGCTCATCCTCATCGAAGACCGCGACATTGTCCTGGACTCAGCGAGCCGAGTCTGGACCCTCGTGGCCTTGGCCAAGATCTACGACTGCCCCCACGTTGTGCGAGATCGCGTTGTGCAGTGGCTGATGCACGGTACCAATATGAGATTTATTGAGGTCTTGCCTGAAGAAACTTTGCGAATCGGGTTTGCTCTGGAAATTCCTCAAGTGACGCAATGCGCCTTTCGAATCCTCGTTAATGAAATGGCGCTCCGCGAAGCTGCCACGTACCCTGCCAAGCGGGATCTCTCACGAACCACAATCTTCGGACGAAGGCTGGGAGAGTGCGGCGATGAGCTGGACAATCTCATACAGCATGCTGCTCGGGCTCTGATTGAGCGCGTGTCGTTGACGAAAGCTCAGCTTCAGAGTTCGGACCTCTTTGACTATTGGAATATTCAAGAGTGGAGTAAGTTACGAAGGCTGGAGCACCTCCTCACCAGAGGCGATGAGGCCACGTGCGAAATTGCGTTGAAAATGCTGCGTCGACTTATGGGAGCACTCCAGAACGCCGTGACCTTGAATTTCAACGATGCCGCACGCGAGCATATCAGTGATGCGCACCCGATGCTCTGGAGCATGGACTTGGACCGAGCGACTTATGTTCTACCTCAAGACTTTGAGAATCTCAGTGACATCCTACGCGATGCGAATTTGGTCCAAAAGCTTTTGTGCCCCTTCATATACAACGACTTGGGTGAGAAATGCGAGAAGCCTCTATTCCAGGATCGCTTTGGGGGGACGCGACCACTGAACAGACCACGATATACTCGCTTGCTGGAAGAGATGGTGGGAGCGCTGGAAAATGTTGCCTTGGACACACCACTTATGATGGACAGTGACGAATGGGCAGAGTTTTTGGACACGCCAAAAACCTCGTGGGGATTTGTTAAGCACCACTCTGTAAAGTTGCCTCTGCTTGATCTCGACCAGCTGGACTCGGAGGTCAAGGACGCGATTCGACCGCTGACTCTCTCCTGGATCCGACACGATGTTGACCCCCCCCTGAACATTACGCGTCATATGCTTCTCACGCTCACCATCAACGAGATGAAGTTTCTACCGCTCTGGGCCGGCGGGTTTGACGACGGCACGGGTGGCGTCTTTGAGAGTTTTGTTCCCCCGACAGACATGGGTCCGGACGGACCTGGCCCAGCCTACCACACCGGTCACACGCTACCCTCGGCGCCGCCAAGTATATCGGAGTCGATGATTGACGACATGTCTACCCTGAAATTCAAGGGAACCATAACGGACGCGTCCATCGACGTCCACGACAGCATCTCCACCGTATACCGGCCTAACAGAGTCATCACTGACGACATGTCTATTGTGTCGGATGCATTTACGGCGAATACAACGGAGTTTCAAGAAGCCAAATTTGCGGTGCCAGCGGAGCACCAAGGGGTTGGCCAGGCGGTCGACACGATGGTCGAGTCAGACACAGACTTTGAGTCCGTGACCGGAGATGGGTATGACGACGTGGGGAGGCCCTTTAGCGACGTGAGCGACAGCGAAGACAGTGTGATCGTGCTATGATGTAATGGGACAATGATTGGAGTTTGTGACTATTTCGGGAGCCAACGTTTTGGATGGGCTTGATTCCATGTACAAGCTGACATGTATGTATTGGATAACACAAGGAAGGGCCGGCCTCAAAGGACTTAAAAAGCATGATTTTGAATGAGGATGATGACCTGTATATAGCAATGAGATGCGAACTTGTTTCTTGTTTTAAGAATTGACCAAGGACCTATGAGACGCCACTGAGCTGCCAAGCCGTCCATGCAAATGCGATTCGAGCCGTCTACACGCTTCCCAAACGCCATCGAAGATGCCCAACAAGGTACGTTAATGAAAGTATTCCCTTTGTCGTTGCCAGCAACTACCCCATGTTCAGCGTGTTGCCCGACCCCCTCGGGTTCTCATCCTTGAAATCGTCCCACTCGCGCGCCTTGTACGTCTCGCGGTCGACGGCGTCCATGTCCTCATCGTCGACGACCGGCTTGGACGGGTCGGTGCCGCCCTCGAGGATGCCACCGCGGCGGCGCTCCTCCTCGAGGTACTCGTCGATGGACATGGTGGGCAGGTTGTGGCCCGGGCGGAAGACGCCGCGGGCGAGGTCGGCGCGCGAGCCGACGAGCGTAAACGGCTGCAGGGGCTTGCCCTTTTGCGAGAGCAGCGGGCCGCCGCGCGAGGTGGCGGCGCGGAGGGGCTGGTCGAGGCGGGCGTCGGCGTCGTCGGCGCCGTTGTGTGCCGTTGCGGAGCGGTGGTCGTCGGGGGAGGGTGCTTGCGCGAGGAGGGGGAGCTCGCGGTTCATCGAGTCGAGGGCCTGGAAGGTGGAATGTATGCTGTACGTGACGCTCATGAGGTGCACCTCGCGCACCAGCTCCTCGTCGCCGTGCTCGGCATAGCCCGGGTTCGCCTTGAGATACGCAAGCTTCTCCTTCAGCGCCTTCTCCGCTCTGAAGCTCGCAATCTTGCCGTCCCGCTTCGCCGCCGCATCGCTCCCGGCCGGCACTACGGCAAAGGCCTCGGTATCGTCGCGGTACCGCTCCAGCAGCCTGTCGTACGGCGGCTCGACGAGGCCGTACGCATCAACGAGGTTGAGGAAGCGCTCGTAGGCGGCGCGCGCGCGGCGCAGCGTCACTACGCGCTGCGCGGGGCCACCAAACGGCGTGCGCTGCACAAGCTCCGCAGCGTGGAAGTCGACGAGAAGGTACGGCAGCGAGCTGGTGGCGAGGTCCTCGATGCCCTCGTTCGGGGAGAAGAGCGCGACGGCCTGGATCTGCTCGAGGGCCCGGCCGTAGAGCGCGAGCGCGGCGTCGACGGCCGCGGCGTACGCGGGGGATCGCGGGTCTGGGCTGGCCTCGACGGAGTGGCGCTTCTCCTCGGCGTCCTCAAAGACGGCACGCAGAGACTGCGGCTCGTCGGACGAGGCCATTGTGGATATGAGTTGCTGCGAATGCTTGGAGAAAACGTCGTCTGTCGAGGATGGGGGCCGTGTGCTGTCGAGGACGTGGAGGAGATTGACATCGATGGGCAACCCCTCCACCGTTGGGCAAAGAGCGCTATCGATAGGCTTGGAGGCACAAACGACCTATAATTAGCGTGCGCCAACATAAGAGACGTCATGTTGAAGGTGTTGCTTCGAGACTCCTATCCCCGTGCTCATCCAAACGTCCGACCGTTGCCTTGTACGAGCTTCTTTGCAAATTCTGTGCTCGACTGTTGCATGCCGTTTACTTTGCAGATGCATTTTTGTCTTCTCCTGTGCTCGTCCCACGTTAATGGTGTCTAGGCTACGAGTATACCATGTCCGTTCTGCGCAGACATGGGAGGCGCAGAGATGATGAACCACTCGGCGCTGGGCGCGAGAGCTTGTCCAGATTTCACCAGCAGACTTCGTTCGAGTCAATGGTTTAATCAATTTAGCTAAGACGTACAGATAACGGAGGTACGGAGTTGTCATTCCCCCTCCCCAACGCCAGTTAACGGAGCAAAGCAAGCTCACTCGTCCATCCCTTTCCTCTATCGCCGTGTACTGAATTCGCTCCGAAGCAAGGCTACAAAAATCGCGCATCAAAGGCGCCCGCCCCGTCGCACCACCTCATAAACTAGTCATCATCATCGTCAACCTCGAATGGGTCATCGCTACCGTCCTGGTTCATGAACGAGTCCTCATCAACCACGATCGGCCGTTTCGCGGCTGCCGCCCTTCCCGGTCGACCTCGCGCGGCAGGTTTGGAGACTGGTGAAGGAGAAGCAGCCATTTCGTCCTCCGAGTCATCATCGAAGGCAGTTCTCTTCTTCCTGGCTGCGTATGCCTTGGCTGCTGGAGACAGCGTCGTGGCCTTGGGTGCTGCCTTGGCTTTGGCCTTGGGCGCAGCCTTGGGCTCGGCCTTGGTCTTGTTCTTTGACCCGGCCGGACGCCCGCGTGGCTTCTTGACCGTTGCCAGAATGGCGTCAGCTGTTGGCGCCCCAGCGCTGGACGATGCTTTGGCCGGTGCCGCCTTTGTTGGCGCAGGAGAGAAGTCGTCGGACAGGTAGCTGTCCACAGCCTCGTCCTTCGTCGCCGTCTTGTGTGGCGACGACCTGGCTAGCATTTCGTAGTTAGTGTCGTCAGGACTGTCCACGTCAAATGACGCCTTTGACGCCTTTGTCTTCAACTTCGGCAGTCCGCTGGCGCCTGCGTTGCCGTGGCTGGACTCAGGTCGGTTCATGGCATAGAGACTGAGCCGCCCGCTAGATTCTCCCTCGCGGTCGCCAATGCCCTTGACCATAGCTCCAATGTCGCCCAGCATTTTGTCGTCATCGTCATCGTTGTCGCTGTCTGACGAGACGTCGAAAAACATTTTGGCCTTAGACGCTGCGGCTCGCTTGGTGCGCCCAACCTCTGGTTCTTCAGACTGCGACTGGGACTGCGACTGAGATTGCGACTGAGACTGCGACACAGACTGTGACACAGATCGAGGCTGGGAAGTTTTGGTTGTCGCCGGCTTGCTCCTGCTGAGAGCCGCAAAGTCGTCGTCGGAGAAGTTGTCAGACAACTCGGCAGCCTCCACCTTGGGCTCCTTCTGTTTCGGCTTGGCGCCGAACATTTCCGCAAACCTTTGCGAGCTCTTTGTTTCCACCTTAACTGGGGCCTTTGCCGTCGTCTTTGCCTTGCCCTTGCCCTTCTTCTCGGGTTCGTAGTCGTCATCATCCTTGACCTTGCGTCCGCGGCCCGCGCCGATCTTCTTAGACACGCGGCGCCCCATACGGCGAATGCTGGTCTGGATTTCTGCATCAAGGGCAAGCTGATTCTCCCACTCAACCATGAACTCTTCAAGATCCGTGCACCATAGATCCTTTTCACTCTTGGCCAGAAGGCTGTCGTGCTCCGCCTTCTTCTTGGCAATAGCGTCGTTGAGCTTTTCAAGGCGCTCAAGAGTCAGAGACCAGATAGGCATCTGCCATTAATGTCAGCAAACCATCCCTAAAGAAGTCGAAAGCCTTGGTCATCCTACCGAAAGAAGGTAATCAAAGTCGCGCGCGCCGCCCTCGGCAACATCGTCTTCGGCTTCGTCTCCCGACTCATCAGCCTCATCCTCCGCGGCCCTCTTCTTCGCGTTTGGTCCGCGAGGGAAGGCCTCGTACTTGCGATCGCGAAGCTCTCGGACAAGGACATCCTTCTTCTTCCGGCTCACGACCAAGTCGCCGTCAATGATCTCTTGGATGAAGCGGGCCTGATTTTTAAGCTTTCGATAATCCGCGTGGTGGACGCCAAGCCAGTGTTTCTGTGATCTGTTAGTGTCGAGCTTCACTAGAATTGCAGTTGAGATGAATTTACCTTCCGTTCGGAGTACATGGCCAGACGATGGTGGTAATACTCTTCCAAGATATCCTCCACCTTTTCGTACTTGCGAATTTGACCGTTAACATCAAAGGCCACCAGGTTCGACGTCGCCACCTGCTTGGTCAACTTGAAACGCTCCAGCACGCCCTCTTCCATGACCTTGCCGATATGCTTCTCATCTACCATGATTTCGAAGTGGACTGTTTTATGGTCGTTGAATTCCTTGTAGTCCTTGATCCAGGTAGGGCCGTCGACGCCGCTGATGATCTTTTCCAATCTCAACTTGAAGTCATCAGTCCACACGCGGATGGGCAGTTCCGTAATAATAATTTCGTTGGCATTCTGGTCGTTCGGGTACGCAATGCCGTTGAACTTATAACGGTCCGGCCCAGCAGCCTCCGGCGTTCCCTTCCAGCCTCGGAACCAGGGCATCATGGTTTCAAATGGCCTTTCTTCGATGTCGGCTGGATCCAACCGACCCATGCGGCGCTTCAGGTTCTTGACGATGTCCATGGGGTGGTAATTGGGGATGGACGTGCTCCATCCCGTCCCGATGCCATCGGCGCCGTTCACGAGCACCATGGGGATGATTGGTGCGTACGTTTCGGGCTCAATAGGTTTTCCATCATCGATATTGTATTTGAGGCATGGTTCGTCCAGCGGAGAGAAGATCTTTCGCGCAAACGGTGATAGACGCGTAAACGTGTAACGAGGGCTGGCGGCATCGGAGCCTCCGGCAAGCCGAGAACCGAAATTTCCACTCGGTTCCAGGCAGTTGATGTTGTTGGACCCGACAAAGGTCTGAGCCAGGCCAATTATGGTCTGCTGAAGAGACGCCTCGCCGTGATGGTAAGCAGTCTGTTCGGAGACGTAGCCTGCCAGCTCCACCACTTTCTTGTCCTTGACCAGGTTTCGCTTCAGACAGGCGTAGATGACTTTTCGTTGACCGGGCTTGAATCCGTCAATGACGGAGGGGATGGATCGCATGTTGTCGGCTATGCTGAACAGGATAAGCTCCTTGTTTACGAAATCGTCGTAGGTGATCTTCTTGGTCGAGTGGTCTAGGAAAGTGCCTGGGACAAAGTTGCCAAGCCACTCCTTTCTGGCATCGGCCTTTTTCTTGGAAAATGCCAAGTCGAAGAGATCTGCCTCTTCCGTCTTCATCACCTGAAACTCCTTCAAGTGCTCGTCCAGGTTGGTGAAGTATACCTGCGCATCTTCATTGGTGCTTGTTCCCAGACCCTTGAAGTACTTGCTTTGCCATTTGGACTGTTCAGCTTTGTGGGCTACCTTCCACTCCTCATACTGTGGCTGCGTGAAGAAACTCTTCAACTTTAGCGGCTTCTTTGGGTTCGGACCCTGCCAGACCTTGACGATGGGAGTGATGAACTCGCGGAAGAACTCAGGGATCTGGAGCAGTGAGGGGAACTGGACCTGGAGGAAGTTGATAAGAAGGCCCTTGATATGGCTACCGTCGTGATCTTGATCAGCCATAATCATCAGATGGCCGTAGCGAAGGCTTTTCGTGTCCGTGTACACTTGTTTGTGCTTCAGGCCCAAAAATTGCTTGATGTTTTGGATCTCCTGGTTCTTGGTAATCTGATCGACTGAAGCATCACGCACGTTCAGCAACTTTCCTCGGAGTGGAAAGACGCCAATACGATCTGGATCCAGGATAGCTCTACCAGAGACTGCCAGGCCCTTGGCCGAGTCACCTTCAGTCAGAATAAGAGTGCACTCGTGGCCTCGTCGGGTTCCTGCCAAGTTGGCCTCGACAAGCTTAGCGTTGCTAACCCTGGAGCGCTTGTTGCCGTCGCTCTTCGACATCATTTTGTCGGCCTTCTTCTGGGCGAAGTCGAGGATATTCTCGATTGCCTCCGACTTGGCAATCTTCTTGAGGAAGTCGTCGCCCAGAACGCATTTGCTTCCAAATTGGCTGGCCTTGGTCGTCAATTGCTCCTTGGTTTGCGAGGTGAAAGCAGGGTTGTTCACGAGGCAGTTGACGAAGATGAAGATGTGGTTCCGAAGGTGGCTCTGCTTCAAAGTATGACCCTTTTGCTTCTTGTTGAGGGTCTTGAGCAGTGATAGCGTGATCTGGTCGGCGATATAGTTGACGTGCGTGCCGCCTGAAGTGGTGGCAATCGAGTTGACAAAGGACACTTGCTGGAAAGTGCCGTCGGAGACAGTGAAGCCAACCTCCCAGCGGGGGTGTCCCTTGTCCTTGTCGATTTCGACTGTACACGTCGGGGTTCCGCCTTCTTCCATGCTCCTCTCGGAGGCAATTGATTTGGCATACAAGTCGCAGTATGACTTGAAGCTGGGCAGCTTGATTTGATTTCCGTTCAGATGGACCTTGACACCTCGCACAGTGCCTGCCATGTCGTACACTCTGCGGTAGAGAAGCGCCTCCAGATCGTCGCTGATGCCTTCTGGCATTCCAAAACGATGGTAATCCGGCTTGAACGTGACGCGGACAAAGTCTGCAGTTTTGCTCGAAGTGATCTTAGCCTTGTGCATCTTCTGCATGTTGTCGGTCCATGTTTGCTTGTATCTCTTGCCATGCTCGCTGTCCTGGCATTCAAGTGTGAACTCTGTGCTGAACACATTGCAGAGCTTTGCTCCGTATCCGTTACGTCCACCGACGGTCTTCTGTTCGTTGTCGTCGAAGTTGGAACCAGCTAGCAGATGACCAAAGATGAGCTCGGGGATGTAGATTTTCTCCTTTTCGTGAATGACAATCGGAATGCCTTTGCCATTGTTTTCCACGGAGATTTCTCCAGTCTCGCGATCAACATTGATTTTCATCTGCGTCATCGAGCTGTCTCTCTGCTTGTTGTCTGCGGCGTTGACCAGGATCTCGTCGAAAATTTTATAGAAACCGGGAACAAATGTGATGTTGCGATACTCCATTAGGGATGTCTCCTTGTTGAAGACCCACATCTGCTGGTCTGTCTTCTCGACCGATCCAATGTACGTGTCTGGACGCTTGATGATGTGCTCAAGCTGCGTGAGCTTCTGATACGTCTCGGTCGCGGTCTTGCTCGACTTGGGCTTGGCGGGCGCGTCAATGACCATACTGTCATTTTCCAGCTCGGCCAAGGGCTTTCCAGCAGATTTTTTGGGTGGCGGGGCCTTCTTTTGCTTCTTGGAGCTCGGTGGTGTATGAGAAAAGCCTGAAGATTCTCCTCCCGAGTCTTCGCCATCGCTGTCGGGCTTCGGTCGCTTCTTGGCCGCTGGCTTCGGCTTTGAGGTAGTTTGTGACATTTTCTTCACTGCCGGCTTAGCTTTCTGCGCATCGGATGTCAGTAAGCGTCCTGCAAATTCTAACTGCTCTCTGACAGTGGTTCTGCATGAGCCTGGCCGTGATGATGCGCTGACTGCTCGCCTGCGCCAGCATCAAGAGATAAGACACTCGGGAGAGAGGAGGCTGCAGGCAGTGAGGCTGGGTAATGTCGAATTTGTGCGAAATGGATTGGCAGCTAACAGCCGGCAGGTGCCAGGCAGCCGCCTGTCATCATGCAAGGCAAATGGAGAACCACTCACCGTCTGCGGAACGAAAGCGTCGGACTCATCGTCCAAGCTGAAGACGGAGTCGTCCAAGACATCGGAGTCCATGTCGGCGTGCGTAGATAAGGAAGGGTTGGGCGATCGCGTCGTCAGGGTAGTAAAGCGCAACGGCGTCGACAAAGATAAAACAAGGCGCGCAGTTGGTCGCCGAAATAACGACAGTAACAGCGAGCGACTCGACCGACCAGCCGGAAATGCTCGCACAAGGAGCTGCGAGGCAACTGCGAAACAAAATGCAGGACGTGCCAGGCTGGGCGCTCTTCACACGACCCTTAAAGGAGTGCCGTTGGAGGGGTGTTGTTGTTGTGGTTGCGGTCCTCCCGCCGCGTAAACAATACCGGAGACGCGCCGACCCCAGAAAGCGACCCGTCTCGTTGCAGATTCCTGTCTTGCTGCCTCAGGCGTGCCGCGCCAACTTTTAGTAAGCCTCCAGCACGTGACCCCCTCAGCCGACACCATGCACCCCTGCTGCATAGCTGCCGTTTGCATTGTTGTTCTCGGAGACATTTGGTCTAGCGACCGGCTACTCATCGTTTGGACGATTTTAGCTCTTCTCTTGTTTTAGCAAAGCAAATTACGCTGGCTCAGCTAGTTCAGCGTGGGGTCACGAATGCTGCAAGCATCCGGCATTTGCCCTGAACTGGGATTTGGCTCGCAGCATACTGGATAACAGCTGTGTCAAAATGCCTCTGTTTTACCAAAGGCCTGAGCTTGGGAAAGCTATGTGAAGGGACATGGGGCTCTCATTGGTTTCCTTAATGACCCGAGTCTGGTAGAACAGGCTCGAGGAGAACAAGGCAGCAAACCCCTTGTTCTGCCCATTCTGATATATTTGACTGCACAATTTACTGTCTTACCACGCCTAGGATGGGCCTTTTGGCCAAGTTGATGGTATCACTGCGTGGTCAGACCGAGACGCTTGTTTCACTTTTCGGTTGTCGCGCGTGTGCCTGACGTTTGATCGAGAAAATTACCGATTAAACTTCATACTCTGCCATGTGGTGTTTGGCAAACACGAGCAAGCGTCGATGCACTTTCACCTGGGTCCAGGTATACGTGACCTTTTCCGAGTGCCAGAATGGAGTGCTGGTCACAATTTGCCGGCCTCAAGTGGTCTGGATGTCTGCAAGTTTGGCTTCCAAAGGTGCTTGGGGCTCACCGACGCGAGAGAAGGCTAGCTTCTTTCGAGTAGAAGGGCGAGAAACGACAGAATATTGCAGACCGGATGGCTTCGCTTCACTTTGGCTTGTGAGTAGTCCCAGCCGTCTTGAATCGAGGATTTTCACGCCCAGCTCCCCTTAATTAACACCCTGTGACGAGACATTCCGTGACTTGTGACACCTGTTCTCGGCACCAAGCTTTCTTTTGTGCGACAAGGAGATGTGAGTATAGAAGACGAGGTAATCAGGGGCTGGATCCGTCAAGTGATAACAAGACGTGTGGCACATTTTGACTGTAACGGGTTTCTGGCTTCCCAGTGACCCTGAATGGGGGTACTCCTGGTCACATCAATCACTCCTCGGGCCCCAGACTGTCTCGCGGAACACACTCGGATCGGCGTTTTCGATCGGAGATTTTTATTCATTCTTTTGCTGAGCGCATGATTGTGCTCCCAACAGAGAAACGCGGAACTTACAACTTCACGTTTGCTGACGAGAAGTCCAGGGCTACGCGGACATCGAGGCTGTTTCTTCCAGGGCGTTCCACTCTGTTGTACAATACAAGCCAGACTCTGGAAGCCGGCCCGCTGCCACGACGCGCGGACAAACCTGCGCAGAACAGCTCTGATATCTTCTGCCCGACTAACTTAGTGGAGTCAACACCCCCTTGTTCGCATATGCTCAAAGCCAAGCAAGAAGAGAGAAGGTCATTTCACCCCTGTCTATACCGTCAGAGTTGCTCGACTAACAATCACAACAATGTATAAGGGCAAACGATGAGACCGCATCGCAGTGTTCCGCATCGTCAATCTGTTTCACACTTCTGACACGGCAGACTGGGTGACCGTAAGTGCATGGTGCTGCGAGCGATGCACATACCCGCACCCCTGGCACATCCTGTCAAGCCTCCGCCTTCAAACAGACACTTCATTGTTTGGCATTGCCGCTCTCGAAGGCGGCTCCGATGGTACCATGGGATTCGCGGCCTCTTCTAAGTGATTTGATGTGTTTCCATTCAGATTATCGTGACCATAGCTGGAGTTGTTGCACATGCTCTTGTGAACCTTCGCAAGTGTACCTTTGACTATGAGAAATTTTGGTATGTGCGACAGCGGGCCTGTGTGAGAGCACCTTGTCTGCTATCGGAGCCCCCATGCTACCTCACTTCCGTTGACACGATGTCACAACGGGAAGGAAAGTGGTGAGGGCTACCGATGCTTGAGCTCGTCTGATGCGCCAGCATCGTGACGCACTTGCACAGAGCGCTCACTCACTGGATCTGGACAGCTTGCATAGGTACATGCGTTGGTCTAGCCTCCAAGCCGTCACGTACAGGCATTCCCGCCTACGGACTGATTCAGCGACGTCGCATTTTCACGTCTTGTTGGGCTTGGTTCGAGCGCCTGCGGACGCCGTGCACTGGGTGTATGGTGGATAGAGAAGTGGAAACCCACAAACGAAAGGAGATATCCGGGAAAGGCACAAGGAACCAGGCCACGTTCAGATTCGAGAACAAGATTTTTTCCCCAATAGCCACCTTCGGAACGTTTCAGCATCTATAGATGCCTACCTTGCCAGCCGTTTCTGGGCCGACAACCGCAACGGAATTGACGCATTTGTCAGAGCTCACTCCGACAAGCGAAACGTTGCGGACAAGGCCCCTCCCCCTTCTCAGTTGTTTGCCCGGCATGGACGGCAGAGTATGCCTGAAGTCCCCTCCAGCTCTAGTGTATGACCTACACCAGGAAGCCAAAACCTCTGCCCTACAGCGTTGGGTTTCATTTACATCCTTTGCATCACTCTTACCAACTGTTTATATACGACCTGCTCTTCTCGTCGGCCGATTGTCGAGAAGCCCCTTTATATGGGCCATTTCTGATTGCAAAAGCAGTCACAAACATGCTGCCCCTACAAGCTCTTCTCAACCCACCCCCTGGAAACAGCCAGGCTGTTTGCTTGCGTCCACCAGCAGACCTGAGTGCGTCAGACCCAATACCTCTCGCTGCGACAACCTCGAGAGGCGCGAGAAACCCCCGCTGCGCGCTCAGGAAAAAAACCTCAAGAAGCGCAACGTCGCTGCTAAAGTCACGAACTCAAGGGCCGGTCAGATTTCC
This sequence comes from Tolypocladium endophyticum, assembly GCA_024339985.1. NCBI lineage: Eukaryota > Fungi > Ascomycota > Sordariomycetes > Hypocreales > Ophiocordycipitaceae > Tolypocladium > Tolypocladium endophyticum. Next base: position 147,135 of record JALHBW010000106.1, read on the forward strand.
GCCTTTTGAGGCTGTCGACGACGCCACCAATCAGAATATCGCGACATATCAGATCAGCTCGTTCGGACAGATACAACAATGTGGCGAACATATTCCGTACAACAGCACGAAGAAGGATCTCTACGAGAAAACTGGAAGAGAGAGCATTGAAGGTACTATGACGTCCACACACTCTGCCGAATGTTATCTGAGAGTGAAGTGTAGCATTTAAATATGAGTTTCGCATTCCGGGCCAATCAGCATCCTACAAGGTGATGTGGGATTACAACATTGGCCTCGTCCGTATGACGCCTTTCTTCAAATGTTTGGGATACGGAAAGGTGAGTCCGCAGTTGAGGCTGTATCATTAGAGAAACGGTGCTGAAATTAATGCAGACCAAGCCATCCCAGATGCTGGATAAGAATCCCGGGTTGAGGGATCTATGCCCTAGCATAACCGGAGGATCGGTGAGCGCTCAAGGTAAACCACGCTTGCAATTTGATGATGCATTAGCAGAGTGCTTGCTTAATTGGGACTATAGGTTACTGGATGCCGTATCGATGTGCCAGGGCCGTATGTGCAACTTTCTGTTACGAAATTGCGGGAGCCTTGATCCCACTATTTGGCCCCGACTTCCCATCCGAATGCACGCCTCCCCGGTTCCTAGGCTTTGCGGAAATGGTCATCAGCCAAGCACTGGTGCAAGAGGCAGCGATGGAGGCTAAAACCTCGTGTGAGGCTTACAGAACGAGAAACGGCCCGGCCTTGAGGGAACCATCAGATAGCTTGCGACACAGCCGCTGCAAAGCGGTGGGAATCGAAGATTTACATCCGTACTTTCGGCCGCCTCCGCAACCCATGTCTGCTTTGCCGCCTGCAGATGGCAGTCCCGGTGCCTACGAAACTGCATCACGTTCGGAAGCTACATCCCAGAATGAATTCCAAAAGGAGAGAATACGCCTGGAGGGCAGTAGTATCAATGGTGCCTGGCAGCTGGTGAACTTGAGGGATCGTGACCCTTGCGCTACGCAGCAGTCGCTCTATGCTTGTGACGGCATCCGTCAAATACACGGCTTGGCTGCCTCAGGTGTCGCTACAGACTGTTTAGGTCTAAAACGACAGCGTGTGGACCATGAAAACTGTGAGGGTATACGTGCTGGCGCCAGGCCAAAGGCAGGCAGAATCGGCGTGAGAGCCTTACTGCATGAGGAGGGAGAGCAGAATGAAGAGAATGAGGAGCAGGATGTCGGTGAGAGGTGGAAGATGCTGCCGGCCCCAGAGGCGGACTATGCTGCCGCCGAAATGCTCGTCAGGATGCAAAAAGAAAAATAAGAGCTATCGGGGGTATCAAATGGCATCAGGGAGCCACTTTGGCACGCTTTTGGCTTTCTAATTTGGGGTATTGGGATGAGTCTTTGGAATAGACCACGGACAGGTAGCGAGATCAAGCACCTCATTATATCTTTCGCCGCGTCTTTACATTTCAAGTCTCATGAACATTCATAAGCTGACCGTCGTCACCTCGCGGCCCCCTTTTCTGCCGCCTTCTGCATCTTAAACTTGGCCAGCCATTCGTCCGCCTGAGCCGTCGGCACCACAAAGATGCGCACCACCTCGTCCACGACCTCGACCTTGCCTGTGCCCAGCACCTTAAGCAGCGGCACGCGCTTGCCCATCTTGAGCACGCCGCCCTCGCGCGTCTCGACGTAGCATGACACGCCCGCGGCCTTGTAGGCCTGCTCCTTGTCCCACGGCAGCGGCAGCACGTACGAGAGGTGGTCCTCGAGCGTCTGCGTCTCGTTAAAGGCGCGGATGAAGTCGCTCTCGAGGTGCAGCGGGTACAGCAGCACCGTCGGGAAGGCGAGCGTGCTCCGCGGGTCGTCCGGGTCGGGCACCAGCTCGAGCTTGGTGCCCTCCATGTCAGGCGGCTGGGCCGTCGTGCGCGTTGGAATGTTGCGCGCCGCGAGGGCCGCTTTGAGGAGGTACGCGCGACGCTTCTCCGTTGCCTCCCGCTCGGCGTCCTTCTTGCGCTTGGCGTCGAGCTGCTTCGCGCGCTTGATGATGTCGTCGGCGACGTCACGCAGCGTCTTGTTGTCCGCGTCCAGGGTCAGCCCGCGCGCGCACACGTCGTCGGCCTCCGCGATGCGGTCTACGGCGAGGAGTGCCCGCGCGCTGCGGTAGCACGCCTTCACGTTGCGCGGGTTGAGCCGCAGCGCCGCGGCGCCGTCGAGCCAGCAGCTGCGGAAGTTGTCGAGGCTGAGGTGGCACGCCGCGCGGTTGACGTACAATGCTTCAAGCATCTCGCGCTGCTTCGCAATCTCCTCGTCCGAGTCGGGCTCGCCCTCGGGGTTCATCGTCGTCTCGCCCTTGGCCCGCTTGCGCTCCTCGGCCGCGAGGACGAGGATGCCCTTTGTGTAGAACTCCTTGGCATCGACGTAGCCTCGGACCTTGAAACATTCATTGCCACGCTCCTTGAAGTCGGCGGCGTTCTCCAGCGCCGAACCTTCGTAACTGAGCGCCTGCAGCGCGGCTGTGTCATCGTTTTCCTCGAGCTCCGTCATGAACAAGGGCGACTTGTTCAGCTCTGCCCACACCTCGTCCACCGTCTTGCCCGCCGTGATGTTTCGCGCCGGCGACAGTGACGGCTTCATCGCATCGGCGGAAGTCTGTGCATCATCCTCGCCTGCTTGCTGAGGCAGGCTCATGGCCCTTTCCATCTGCTCGTTGAGCATCGACTCGATGTCCATGGTGCCAGTGTTGTGAGGCCGTAGCCTGTCGGTCCTTTGTCCTCTGCCTGCCTCCAAGATTGACTTTTCTCAGTCAATTTTCGCGAAAAAATTTATCCAAAGCTGGATGCAATTGACGGTCTCAGTCGATTGACCTTTTGAGTGGTATGAGATGTCATTTGCTGGCGTTCGTAAAATTTCCACCGATGTTCTCCAGCTTTCCACAGGTGGCGGAAATTTCTATTGGGCACTCACTTCGCACCTTCACCACCGCAACTCACTTGGCTTTTATCGTCCAGCACTTGCCCATCGCGATCCATCACGATCACGATGAACGAGCATTTACAATTATCCCCCCTCCCCCCACCCCATGAGTTATATACTGCCTTGATATTTTTTGCCTTAACGGTTCACAGGTGGTGCCATGTCGGATACTTGCAACTCTCACCTCCAGTTATTGCGCCGATATCACGATTGAGAAAGTAAACTTCTAGCTGTACTGCTGTATTAATTGAAACAATCCTGCTATGTAACTGTTCTGCCTCAGTTTATTGTGAGGTGAAAAGATAAGCCGTAAGTACACTTTTATCCCAGAGCTCTAAACGCCAACCCATGCCGCTTTCTTATGCATCATCAACGTCTGCCGTGGTATATGCCCAACAATAAGCCAAACACGCTAAATGACAGCTTCTTCTCCTCTGCGGCGGGCCTCAAACGGCCGTACTGAACAAAGCCAAACCACCACGCCACCCTTTCGAATTCGTGATTCGAGAAACTGCTACATGGTCAACTGTTTCCTCGACACTCCGGGTGAGAGTGCACGGTGAGGGCGGACAGCATGCATAAACGGGGGATAGCCAGTGACAGCATGCGCTCTGGAACTGGCTCGCGAGCTCTTCGTAACATAATGTGCGATCATTCCTCATCGTCTGAAACTTCAGTAGCGATGGCGGTTGGCCCTTGTTTGTGCTGCAGAGCAGCAGATTCTTCGGACTTGTCGTCGCATCGTTCGCGTGGCACGGAAAAGCACTGCACCGCGCCAATAACGGCAACCAGGGCACTGCCGTACCAGGCCAGAGCAGTGCAGTTCATCTTGCTGCCAAAAGTGTAGAGAAATCCTGCGACAGGCGGGGCTACCATGCGGCAAGCAGCGCCGGCGCTGGCAGCCAGGCCATTGACTTTGCCCAGCGCGCAAGATGAAGGGGTAGCCTCCTTAATGAGAATCAGAAGGAGTGGGTAGAGGGTGATTGAGAGTATGTTGCGAACAGCCAGGCAAGTGTAGACGGCGGGGAACACGACGGATTCTGGGACAAGGAGTAATAGGGGCACGATGGCGTAGACGATAGGGTGCAACACCGTAACAATGAGGAAGAGTTTGTACACACCGACCCTCTCTGCCGCCAAGGGGAAGATGACGGCTTGGACAAGCAGAGCAATTACTCCGTTGACAGCCATGATCATGCCCACGTCGCGGAGGGAGAGCCCCAAACCACCAGAAGACTTCAAAAAGGACGGAAGGCCGGCGCTGGCCAGAGTGACGGCTGATGAACGCTCATCCTCGAAGAAAATTGGCATGAGGTGGTCGTATGTCATCGAGTGGTAGGTGAAGATGGACAAAGCGATGATGAAGCCGACAACGCGCTTGTTCCAGATGCTGGTGGCGAGGCCAGTCTTCTCCGCCATCGAAGTCTCAGCGCATTCGTCTTCGTCGAAGTCATTGTTGACACTTCGCATGGTGCCATAAGTCTCAGCCCGCAAGTCCACTGCCGGTCGCTTCATGGCATCTGAAGTTTCTATCAGCGGAGTCTCCTCCGAGACGTAGGTGTCCGCTGGCAGCAGCACTCGGGGCTGCATGTCAGGGTGGGTCTCATCGAGGAGGAAAAATCCGAGGATGATGCTGATGAGCAGGAGAGCGGCGCAAAGGAGGTTGGGGAGAAGATAGGGATAGCGTTCGAACAAGCCGCCCTTAGGGAAAACGTTAGGCCAGGACTCATGAGGATCAGCGAAAGTTCCGCCGATGCAGGGTCCGATGATGGTCCCGATGCTCCACACAAAAGGCATAACGGCGAAGGCGCGAGCTACATGATGTCAGCGAAAGTAAATAGACTGGGCCAAATTGAGGCGACTTACGTTCATGTTCGGGCTTCGTCACAAGTTCGCCAACCATTGTCTGAATCACGCCAATGTTTCCGTTGAGAAGGCCACCGAAGGCCCTCCCGATCAACGCGATCCAGATGTTAGAGGCAAAGCCTACCATGATCATGCTGAACATGGTTCCCACACATCCCAGCATCAAAATGGGTTTGCGGCCAAGACGGTCCGAGAGACCACCCCAGTACATCCCCATCAGGGCCTCGGCGAGGGAGAAAGAGGAGATGAGGAGGCCGGCGTAGAAGGATGCATCTTGCTCCTCGCCGATCTTGAATTTCTTGACCAAGGCCCAGGCATAGGGAAAGATGGAAGTGAGGGCGATTGGCTCGGCAAGACGAACGATTGCTAAATTCATGGTCAGCCTTCGACATTGTGTCATAGAAGAGGCGGGCGGCTTACCCAGTAGGAAGAGCTGAAGCGTGGGAAAGTCGTCCGGGTTGCGAAGACGGACCTGCTTCGTTAGGGTCATGGCTTCTCGGCGAAGCGAGCGCTTACGACAACAGACACAGGCACGAAGTCCGGGGCGGTGCGTGTGTTTGTGTGCGTAGATGAGCGGTGGTCAGCGGTGGCCAGGGCGGCGGGTCTCGTCGGTCTCAGACAACACTGCCGTCGAATTCTTTAGCCGGGCTCGAGGTTACGATGGTCGCACTACGCTACAGAAGAGCGAAAGAAGTATTTGGCAAGGCGGAAAAAGAGAGTCCTTGAACCTGCAAACCACAAAGAGAAGAATCACTGACAAGACGGAGAGGATTCGAGTCAAGGAGGGCGGAGGGCGAGAGCAAGTGGGAGGAGTCGTATTTCTAGCCGGGCCCTCGGCGCGTACAGTGCGGGACGCGGCCGCTGGTGGGGCTACAGAGCCTGAAAGCATCGATAAAGCGAAACATGCAACTAAAAATTTAAGCGCATGTGGCATGTGGGGCGAGACAGTGCGACTCGGCGCGGCGAACCTGACCGCCGCCTGCTGCCTTCGACGCCTTGCTCGCTCGCCCGTGTCTCACCTGCACCTTCAGCGGCACAGGGAGTGTCTCAGACACGAGCAACGAACGAGTGCCGCTTGCGTCGCCCGCGAAGCAGAACAATCGCATTCAACAAACAATGCAAGTCGATAGTTGATTGTTTGGCGGAAGCGTTCCTGGCTAGGACGGAACAGGAAGATGGCCAGGGCAGGGTTGCCCCTCCGGCGACGGTCGCGATGGAGGGAAGGAGCGAAGGGATGGACGGGGGAGCGAGGAAGATTGGTCGAGCGGCTCCCACTCTTCCTTGGATGGTTTGTTGTCGCAGTCGCACTCGGGGGGAGTTGCCCGACGGTCCTGCCGTTCGTCATCGAGGTATCGGCCCCGATTGGCCGAAACCCCCACCACAAATTTCTCGTATCTCTGGACCGGTGTCGGCGCCCATCTGGACTGAGGATCTGCGTACATGCGAGTGATAAGGCTAAGGGTGGGCTGACCTTTCCACTACACCGCATAGACGCATACAGTATGAAAACTGAGCAGCGACGCAGCGACCGTCCGGCCATCGACTCAACGCCACAGGATCGGCAGCCTGATTCCTTTCTGCACTTGGGCACTAAATCCTGGATCCGTGCTTACGACTACCTGCATGTAATGGCCGCTATCCAGGCCTGCTCGCACCGCCTCAATGTCATGCAGCAGAAATGGAATGCCGTGGTCTCGTCCTGGTCTCGGCACACATGACTGCCTTCCCCTCTTCCACCGCGGCACTACCTGGCCTTCTGCTCGACGCCTGCCTATCGCTAATTGAGTTTGAGATGGGACTCTGATCCTGGCTTTCGCCCACCGCCAAACGCGGCAGATGTCGAGGGGTTGCGATGGCCATGACACGTGACGGGCGGTTCACCGTTCTTGTCTGACTTGGGCGTCGCTGAAGAGGGATGCGGGGGTTTTGCATGGACGCTGTGTGACCTAAGCGACATGTGCGCAAGAGATCTGCTGCAGTAGCGTTCACGGTGCATCCCCCTCGCCGTTTGAGAGCCTGAGCAGCGCTCCCTGGTGGCGTGGATCATGTGGATGCTATACTGATTCCCGCCCGGAGACTAGGTGCGCATTGTGCGACCCCTCGGCCTGCGCGACTAGCGGCGTCGGCGACAACATGCGGCGGCACAGGCAGACTGCCCACTTCCCACCACAACAATGTTGCGGAATGCTCGTCCTCATACTTCGAACAAGTCCCTATTCGTCGCTTAGATACTAATTGCTAGACAAGCAGACCGCAGTTGATGCTCCCTCGAGTATACATATGCAATGAGACGCCGGCTCGTCGCTCCGAACCGAGATGGCGGCCAGCTGCTGCCCACGGCTAACCAATGGTCGCATCGCCCACACCCAGGCCCGGCGCTTTTCGTCCAGGCACCGGGAGGTGGTGTGGCTGCTGGCACAAGCCTCCCACGGCCGAAAAGGGATTGCGTTCCCCCTTCTGCCATCATCGCGTGGTCCTCCCGCTGCCCCCGGTGTCGATGGCGCCGTCAGCTCCACATGGCACATCGCACGACCCACTTCCATGCATCTACCGAAGGCCGTCAACGGGGGCACGCGCTAGCTCCCGTCGCCCTTTGCTAGGATTAAAGCGCACTGGGTGGGCCCGCTTTCAACTACACTTGGTTGGAACAAGTCATGACTGCCGGGAGGGGGAAGCAGCCAGCCTGGGCTGGGCCGATACACACAGAACACGGCTAGGCTTTCACTGAGAGAGGGAATAAGCCATACATGTAAATATGCGGTTTCGCAGAGACTCTAGGAGTATTCTAGACTCGGAGCTTCTCCGGACGGCCTTTCCGGACGCTTAGGCGTTTAATTTGGACATTTAGCAATTTGCCGCATCGAAAGCATGCAGCAAAGTTAGCCAGGTAATTCCAATCTATTCACAAGTACGTCTCACGACCGAACAGGCATGCCCTCCAAATGAGTGGCAGATGTGCACACAGACTACTGCTGACCTTGCGACATGCAACATCCTTTTGCTATTGATCTGTGATTGACGTATCAACCGTCGAGTGATGTGCTTTACATACAGCCATAACGATATGAGCGCAACACGCTGTCACGACGTCATCTCTGACATCGCCAAGGTTGAGCAATGCTTTGACAAGTTTCGGAATGGTAGCCCAGCTTTGGCGGCGGCGCAGGAGTGTGAAGCCGGGAAGTCAAGCACGCGCATGAAGTTGTGCACGTTACCGCGGTCAAACCCAAACAGCTTGTTCCTTCTGGCGAATATCAATAGCTGTGAAATGTCTATGCATCTATAGTTCGCAAAAAGTGAGTGCCATGCAGCCCAGATGCGCCGTAATGCAGCTCCCTCTGTTGTCGCTCCCCGGCCGTCACTCAACGCCCATCCCCCCTAAAATGGTTTTGTACCAATCCGTTTCCTCATTCATCTGCTCCGGCGTCCTCACAGTCCGGTCATCATCCTCAATGCGCGGCATCCCGCCGCCAGGCATCGGCCGCCGCTCCCGGTCCCACAGCGCGCCACCGACGTTGCCCTCCTCGGCTGCCATCTTGACGTAGATGTCATCCATAGAGCTGGCGTCGCCCAAGTCTTCCCGGGTCCGCGGGATGACGTGCACGTGCACGTGCGACACGGTCTGCCCGGCCTCGGCACCGTCCTGCACCGCGATGTTGAAGCTTCCCGCCTCGACATCGCCTTGAGGTTTGAAGTAGGCGCGAGCGAGGAGCCGCTGCGTGAGCTGCACGGTGCCGAAGAGGTCGGCTGTCTCGGCGGCGGAGAGGTCCGTGAGGCGGCGGTGCGGAATAAGCGGACAGACAAGGATATGGCCGGGGATAATGGGCTTGAGATTCACGAGGGCGAATGAGTGCGGTGTTGTGAGGAAGACCTGGGGGATTTGCGTCAACAGTGCATTCAGGAAACATGTGAGAAGGGTCATGCTTCGATGGTGCCACTATGGAGTCTGAGGCTCTGAGCCTGAGCTACTGATTGATCTGGCTCCCCCAGCTCTACCACTCCATCCATCATAAGGAAGGCAAGCCGGAATGTGAAGTCCATTTACTGACCTGCCTCGTGACCTCGAAGGGCCCGAATTTGATAGTCTTGCCCTCCGTGCTTGTCGAGGTCATGATGGCACCGAGGGGAAATGGCGTTGCGAGTGACTTGGTAGCACGACCCAGTCGCGCGGCGATCATGCTCCCAGGAGGCAGTCCCAGCAAGGCAAGCGACGAGGACCAAGACCGCTGACAGACTCCAGGGTGTTCGGAGCACAATATGTTGTCGCGGATGTGCGTTACGAGGTGCTATGACTGCGTGTCAGCGCCGCCCCAAGGGCCAGTCCGCCTTGAGAGTCGGGAGTCGGGACAGTCCAGAGTGGGGCTGATGACCTCATCGGCGATATCACTTGCGATCTCACGACGTCGACTGTTGACAAGGCACCTCAACCGCCGGCGCGCATTATCGCCATTGAGGCTTGGCATAAGCATGTGGCCGGGATGCACATCTGATTGTTCGTAGATGAGAGCTGATGCAGGACGAGTAAAGGGTTTTCTTCTTTCCTCAGGTTCTCCATGCCTCTTCGCTTATAGCCTGGAAGCTTGTAGCACACCAGTCAGACAAGCCCGTTCAAAACTGTACCCCGAGCCAACCTCTTATACGTCAGCGTTGCTATGCACGTGTCGATGACATGGTATTTCAGGGCACAGTGCCATCTACTCCAAAACTCCGTGTATGCTCCTGAACAAAATACTAAAATGGAAGCATCGTGCGGTAGACTAGACAAAGCGGCCCGGCTGAGCAAAATGTAGGCCTGTCCTTTAGGGGAGGCGAACTTGGTCCTCATTAAGGGGCAGCGTATTCACAGCTGTATCATACACTCGCTGCGTTCCATTCAGGGGCTCGTGCTCCTCATGGGAGTCTTCTTCCCAGTGAACTAACGGAAAATGTCAGCATATCGACTCGATTCAGCCATGCCACGCCAACCTACTGTGGGACTTAATCGCCAAGCTGCTCAACAGAGCAATGACAAACAGACTGCCGAGCGCAACGAATACCGCTTGCGGATATGTCTCTACTGTCGCGGCGTAGATGCCATTGAACACGACAGGACCGACGACCCTCGCGAGCGCGTGCAGCAGCCCGATGGCGCCCAGGACCTGGCCAACGCGCTCTGGAGGGACGTGCTTCGTGACCGCCGCTTGGGTGGTGGCGCCGCCAAGCCCTCCCAGGGCAGTCATCATGCCACTACCGAAGAAGAGCGCCTCGGATCGTGTAAAGACGTATCCTAAGTAGCCCATGATGTCCGAGATAAGAGCAATGCGAAGGATCCACGTGTCGAGCCGGTCTGCCCCGTTGTTCTTGTCTTCGATCTCCAACTCCGAAAGTCTGCGTCGCTGAGCTGCAGGGCGCACGCGTCCAAAGTAGTTGACCACTGGGAATATGCCCATGAGGACGACCACACGAACCATGGACAGGACAGAGACGAAGCGGGAGCTCTCAAAGTTGCCCCAATCGAACATGTACGCAGCGTACAAGATGATGACGGGGCCCGCGGCAAAGCTACTTCCGAGGATAATGGCGTCGCATATAGCCAGGGCCACCAGATTCATGCGCAGCCTTAACGAAGTTCCCGGGCCGGTGGGCCAGAGGATTTGGAGAGGCGCAAAGGGGTTTGATGAACGAGCAGCGGATGCCCAGGATCTCGCGTGCATGGCACGAGCTTCCTTCTCCTTCTGCCACTTCTCTCGAGCCGCAAGTTGCTTCCTCTTGGAGACGGACTCGGGCACGACGAAGCCAACAAACAAGACGAAGAAGGCATGGCAGCCAAGGACGACGTAGAAGATGGACAAAAGACTCCCCGTCCACTTGACGAAGTATGCAGCGAGCAGGGGACCAAAGGCCAGGCCAGTGAAGAGACAAGCGTGGATGTAGCCAATGGAAACGGCGCGCTTGGATGGCGGCGTGCAGTCGCTCGTGTACGACTGGCACAGAATGCTGCCGGCGGTGAACGACCCGGTCAGGCCGTCGAAGACGGCGCCAAGGACCAGCCAGCGATAGTTGATGGTTTGCGGGAACTTGGCCGCAAGAATCGTGACGAGCTCTGCCATGACGCCACCGCAAGACGCCAAAGCAAGCAGTTTCGTTCTCCCGAACCTATCCGACATGTGGCCCAACTTGGGGGCAACAACGGCGCTCAATCCGCCGGTGACGAAATTGAGGACGAGTATGAAGGTCGCTACGTCTTTCTGCACGGCTGGTATTCTGCATTGCGGGTTGTCGCTGCCAAGAATAATCGGGTGTTCTGGGTCATTAAGGGCCCTGTCCGCGAAATACTGCTGGCAGACGAGGTCAAGGATTCTGCGCGGTGTTACGGCAATTAGTATGTAGTTGCCGTATGAGGCATGGCAGGCCAACCTACAGATTGAGTTTGGGGACAATAACACCGCCAAAGGCGAGCGTAAACAAAGCAAATGGAGCGAGCAGCCAGAAGACCTAGAAATTGGTCAGACTTTGGGACCTGATAATTGAGTTCACTCAATGGAGCAGGCGTACAGAAGGCGTGCGCCACCACGACAGACCCTCAAAGTCCTCAAAACCGTTCCAACTGTCCTTGCGACTGTTGGCGCCAGCGCCAGCGCCAGCGCCATCGCCATCGCTGTCTTCTTGAGTACCTGCGCCGAGCAGGCCCGTTGTCTCTGTTGTCCCGGGCTCGATACTGTCTGGTTCGCTGGCCAGGGAGCCTGCAAACCCTTTGCCGCTGTCGAGTCGGTCGGGTCGCGCCATCTTTAAGATAACCTATTCGGAGCGCCGAACGGAGGCGACGGCTGATCGGCGGCTGCGAAGCGCGCCAGAAAGCGGTGCGGCGAATGCGATCGAGCTTGGAGGGCAGCGACGGGAGATCTCGAAGGTCAGGTTGGCGGGAGCCTCGGGACTGCGTGACAACGGTGAGGGTACTTGTCCGATCCCATGTCTTGTCGCACGACAGGTCTGGCAGGTCGGGAAGGAGGATGGGAGGAGTCTGGGCAAGGCACGCGCTTCAAGGAGCGAAAGCTGGGGGAACGCCGGGCTGATAAATCGACGAGCCACGCGGAGAGACGGAATGGTTGGTGTCTTGAAATCGAGGCCTCGGCTGGGTCCGGGGTCCGGGGGCGCCCACTAGCAAGTGCTAGCCAGCATCGCTGAGCTCGACGCGACGACTGCACTATTCGTAGATAGGCAGGCGATGCGGCAATCGCTAGTCGACCATTTGCGATCTTTACTGTACATCCGCGGAATGCGCAAGACGATACGGATGGAGCGGCTCCAATTGGAGGACTATTCGTAGTTACGGAGTACGTCAAGCGGCGATGCGTAGCCAGCCAGCGTCTCAGATGTGTCTACGAGCTGTTGGGCTGCGAGCTCTCCGAAACATGCAGTGGCGGTCGCGCCCGTTCGCCTGATGTTAAACGGGATCGTGGAGCCCTGGTCCCAACACCGAAATCCGATATGCGTACCTGCGCGAGCGGACGAAACCTTGCATGGCCACCGGCCAATGTGCCGGGCGATGACGACGGATCGATGACGCGGGCGATGGTGATTTCTAAGCTAAGCCGCGCGCAAGCCAGACAGGGTCTCCGCTCCGCTTCAGGTCGACTCGCGCGCGGAGTTTTGCCATTCTCCGCGTCGTTGGCTTCGCTTTTCGGACATTTGAGCTTGCCAGATCGGAAAGTGGTGCTCGGACCTTGGGTTGAGCTTGGTCGACAGATGTTTCCCTTCCCCTAAACTTGGACCCGCAAACTCGAACTGGGAATTGGCCACAATGCATTCATATCTCGCGACTCCACACGTTTCGCAACGCCAAATGCCGCCAAATCCCTGGCTCGCTCGACGGCAATTTCTTGGCCGCTAGCGATCAGGTCGTCTCGGACTGCCAACCTCTCAAATGCCCAGCCATTGAGTGGCGGTCCCAGCTCACCTGAGTCGAGCCTACTCGTAGACGCCCAAGCACCGCTCCACCACTCGTGGCCATGGTACTGTCCTCGACCAGGCCGTTGGCTCCTACGACTCATGGTCACAGTGTTCCGTTTCCGTAGCTGTTGATAATGATCTGAACAAGTCGTGCCTCGTAACCACGCTCTTGTCTTCCTTGGCTGTCACAACACTCTTGCGCCCACCAGTCGTGCCCTGGGCCCAACTCTCGCTATGCGTGCCGACTGCTCAATGTGATCTGGACCCGGTCTGTCTGCCAAGCAGCGGCCTTTTCGATGGTATTGCACAGGAAGCCTTGGCTTATGAAAGAACGTATCATGCCCCAATGCCACGCCCTTAGAACAGAGGTCAACAGGAGCATCAGCTTGCGGTCGACAGGGCGGAGGAGATGACGTCGCTATAGGGGATATTATTACCTCCGTCAATCTCAACTATATAATCCTCGGGATCCTGCCATCTATTCAGCTGCCTACCAAGTTAACATCCTCTCATTGAACAATAATCGTACTATCAGCTCCGCTCATACAGCAATATCAAAAACGACAACACACGAGTACGCATCGTACCTTAGACATGATGAAGCTTTCTCTGTTGGCCGCATGTGCCGTCGCAACGCTCGCCCTCGCCGCGCCAACGAGCGAATCGGAATTTAAGCCGGTTCTGATAGTTGTCGACTACCAGAATGATTTTTGCCCCGTACGTCACGCACATCTGTTTACTCCGGTCCCTTTATCTTATACTATCCTGAATCGTCAGGCCACGTCCGGAAAGCAGCTAACGCGAGTGACAGGGCGGATCCCTTGCGGTCACGGACGGTGACAAAATTGAGGCGCCCATCAATGAGCTTCTCCAACTTCCATTTGCCCTCAAGATTGCCACACGCGACTGGCACCCCGAGCATCATATCTCTTTCGCCTCTACCCACGGGACTGAACCGTTTACTTCCACTATTACCATCAAGAATCCGAATCCGAGGCCGGAAGCTCCCTTGCTAGAGTTCACCACCCCCCTTTGGCCGGACCATTGCATTGCAGAATCCCCCGGAGCACAGCTCGTCAAGGGGCTGGAGCCCAAGATTGACCTCATCATTAATAAAGGCGAGAGCAATAAGACGGAGATGTTCTCCGCATTCTACGACCCCTTGCGCATCAGTGACAGCGGGCTAGCGGACCTGCTACATCGCGAGAAGGTCACAGACGTGTATGTCGTGGGCTTAGCAGCAGATTTTTGCGTCAGGGCAACGGCCGAGGATGCCTTGGCCGAGGGCTTTCGTACATATATCGTCGAGGAAGGAACAAAGCCGGTCAACGTCACCGGATGGGAAGACACCAAGGCGGCAATTATAAGAGGTGGAGTTGAGGTGGTTCTTAAGGATAGCGACGAGGTTAACAAGGTTAACGACTTCCGCCCTAGCTCTGACTAACTGTAGGAAGGCTAGGAAGTGGCCAGAGGGAGTGTCTCACGAGGCCCATCGGCGCATACATTGGCACGCAAGTGGTATCATCGCGCACGAGGAACGCTGGCATCTCGACTAGGGTTCTTCACCGGTGAAAGATAGGCGTAAGCATGGCTAAGCTGGTTCCCCCACTTAGTACTAGATTGAGAGATTTAGACCTATGTAATCTTTCAGGCTCTAAGGTAGAAATACTACTTAATAAAGACAGATATCCGCCTACCGTCTCCGGACCGTACTGTTTCTAGAAGAGTTAGTTTTCTGGCCTTGCTCAAATAGTGTCAAGCTTACCGTATCGAACCACAAGTATGACACTCATATGGTTTTAACCACACGGTGCCGACACCCTTGTTTTGGGCTAGGCTCGTCCTGACCGGGTAACGAAATCCCGCCGTGCAGTGCGACGGCTGCTTCGGCGTCCCAGCAAACCCAGCTCGAGCTCGGGGAGCAATTTCGGGGAGGCTCCGGGCACCAAGGCAGGTCGATTGCGGTCGCCTAAGTCACCCCAGAAGAGGAAGCGCTGAAGCTTTGGGATTCTATGTTTATGCGTAAGGCGTGCCCGCGTCTCGTGCTTGCTGCCGAGGATGAGCACGCCTGCTGCACTGGGAGCCCTCCATTCTACGATGGGTTCGAGTCAACGGACCTCGTACCCAACGAGGTACCCTGGGGCCAGCACGACATGTTCCATCCATCACTGGCTCGGCGCAACGCTGCTCTGCCTCAAAAGGAAGCCCAGCGACAGCTCATTGGTGCCAAGGTGAAGCCACGGTGAGACCCCGGTCGCCAACGCAGCACGGCGCACGCCACCAATCAAATAACCGGCAGCTGATGACTCAGCAACGTCACACCTGTCTGCCTCGAGCCTTGCACATTTTCTGTCCTCGCGACTAGCTTCAGGCGGACGCCAGGCCACACCATCGGCACCCAGGTCGCGTCTCAACCGCCAGCCGCCAAAATGCCCGTCGTCAAAGGAGGTGTGTGGACCAACATTGAGGATGAGATCCTCAAGGCCTCCGTCTCCAAGTATGGCCTCAACCAGTGGGCACGCGTGTCCTCGCTGCTGGCGCGCAAGACGCCCAAGCAGTGCAAGGCCCGCTGGAACGAGTGGCTGGACCCCAGCATCAAGAAGATCGAATGGAGCAAGGAGGAGGACGAGAAGCTGCTGCATCTGGCCAAGATCATGCCCACGCAGTGGCGCACCATCGCCCCCATCGTCGGCCGCACCGCCAATCAATGCCTTGAAAGATACCAGAAGCTGCTCGATGAGGCCGAGGCGCGCGAGTCCTCGGCCTTTGGCCTAACTGGCCCTGAAGGCGGCGAGACGCAGGCCCCGAGCGCCGACGACGTCCGGAGACTGCGCCCTGGCGAGCTGGATCCGGACCCAGAAACGAAGCCCGCCCGTCCCGATACCGTCGATCTCGATGAGGACGAAAAGGAAATGCTGAGCGAGGCTCGCGCCCGCTTGGCCAACACCCAGGGCAAGAAGGCCAAGAGAAAGGCGCGAGAGCGTCAGCAGGAGGAGTCTCGACGCTTGGCATCGCTGCAGAAGCGACGAGAGCTCAAGACGGCCGGCATCAACGTCAAGGTCACGACACGAAAGGCCGGCGAGATGGACTACAATGCCGATATCCCGTTTGAGAAGAAGGCAGCGCCTGGTTTCTACGACACCTCCGAGGAGCAAGCACGAAACGAGATCCAGCGCGCCGCGTTCGACCCGCGAAAGCAGCAACTAGCCACGAAGCGAAAGGGCGAGGGCGACGATGACAACGATCGCAAGAGACGGAAGAACGAAAAGGACGGCGTCTCGGAATCCCAAAAGGCGGCCATTAAGGCTGGCCAGATGCAGAAACTGAGGGAAGCTGAGCAGAACAGCAAGCGCCGTGCCCTGAACCTGCCGGCGCCGCAAGTGAGCGATGGCGAGCTCGAGGACATTATCAAGATGGGCAAGATGGGAGAGGCAGCCAACACCATGGCGAGAGAGAGCGACAACGATGCGACGAGAGGCTTCGTCAACTCATACTCTACCCTCAACACAAATGCCCCCATCCGGACGCCCAAAGCCCCTGAGCAGGAAGACCACATTGCCAACGAAATTCGAAATATTAGAGCGCTGAACGAAACGAAGTCAGCGCTTTTGGGCGGCGAGAACACGCCTCTTCACGAGGGAGCAGGATCGACGGGCTTCGAAGGCATCACGCCTCGGAAACAGACCATGGCCACGCCAAACCCTATGGCCACGCCCTTGAGAGCCAACGGCGTGGGCGCCACTCCCGGGCGGCCGGGGCAAACGCCAATGAGGACGCCCCGAGACACCTTTGCATTGAATCAAGATGACGGAATGTCCATGGCTTCAGCAACGCCCCGGGACGTGCGGATGCGGGACATCTCAATGCGGAACCAACTACGGTCAGGTCTCGCATCGCTCCCCAAGCCCAAAGACACGGAGTGGGAACTCGAGATTCCCGACGAGGAAAAGGAATCAGCAGCCAATGAGGAAGCCCAGCAAGAAGATGCTGCTGAGCGGGACCGGCGGGACCGAGAGAGGCGAGCCGCTGAAGAAGAGCTCGAACGGCGGCGTCGGACCCAGGTCTTGCAACGAGGCCTTCCGCGGCCTCAAATCGTTGACTTGCCAGCTTTGTTGAAGAAGGCCGACAACATCACAAACACTGCCGAAGCTTTGATTGCCAAAGAAGTAGCAGCACTCATGGCCAACGACGCCTCGACATACCCTTTGCCGGGGTCCCAGGTTAAGGGAAATCTGCGGCCGATTGACCGGATCGATGACAACGCTCTCGCTGACGCTCGCCTCCTGATTCTGTCAGAAACCAAGCCTCGCCCCAGCCTCGAAGAAATCCAGACCTACTTTGACAGACGAGCGACGGATTCCACGCTTCTTGGTCTCGGCTGCTACAACGACGGCGAGGGCGAGCAGGAGGCAGCCATGCGCGCCGCGTTCGACGTAAGTCTTTCTTGACATCCCGCCAGCGTGATTGGCCCTCGAATTTGAATGCTGACACTCCTCTGTAGTCTGTGCAGGAATCCATCATGACCTCTGCCGAGCAAGGAGCCAAGCTCGAGGCGAAGCTGGGTCTTCACCTCGGCGGCTACCAGAAGCGGCAAAAGATGCTCAAGGATAAGGTCGGCGACGCCTCAGAGGCGCTCGAGAAGGCGAGAAATGCTCTAAGCGGCTTCAAGACGCTGGCGATCTCCGAAGACGTAGCGATCGAGAGGCGGTTGAACGCACTGAGGGAGGAAGTTGGTTTCATGAGCCGCCGCGAGAGAGAGGCGCAAGAGGAGTTCCGGAAGGCCAGGGACGAACTGGACGCTCTGCGGGCGGGCGGTGTGAATGGACATGTCTAGCTAGGATGGGCTTTGAACAGCTTGGTGCATTAGGTCGCGCGGAGAGGATGGTCTGATAGGATCCCAGAGCCATCTTCCACCACTGTATTTCTATTCGATTCAAAACTCGAGATGACATTCTCTATCTCTAATTATGCTATGCTTGGGTCTCTTAATGAAGTAGATTATCCTCGTTTTCTCAATGCCAGCCGTGGCAGCTTGACGGGCACGATCAGCAAGACCGAAACGGCCGCCACCACGATGCAGCACGCAAAAGTAAGGCGCAGCGAGGCTTCGTAGCTCCGTACGACCTGCTCCCGGTACGGTTGCTCCAGCTTGGCGATGGCCTCGACGGAGGCCCTGACGCGGGCAATGACGCCGACCCTGTCGTCACCATGGACGTACAGGTCCAGGTAGTGCACGAGGGCGTTTTGGACCACAAGGCTGCTGGCGGCGATGCCGAGAACCATGCCCAGCGAGCGCCAGAGGATGAGAGTGCTCGTCACAACAGCTTGCTCCGTCTGCGCCGAGCACGCAAGGATGGCCATGAAGGTACCCGGGAACTGAAAGCCTTGGCCGAGGGACGAGGGGACGAGGACAAGGAGGTAGGCGGCGGGTGCCAGGTCGCGGCGCATGAGACAGAGACACACGGAGCCGGCGAGGTAGCACAGCGTGCCGGTGAGCAGCGGCCACTTGAGGCGCCGGGTCCAGGTGATGGCGAAGCCGGTGCCCGCGCCGGCCACGGACGAGATGAGCGAGGGCAGGACGAGGCGCAAGCCAGAGGAGGTGGCGCTGGCGAGGAGCACGGCCTGGAAGTAGAGAGGGCTAAACACAGACTTTAGCACAACGGACGGATGGCGTGGGGAGGGTTTAGGGGCTCACATGTTGAAGAAGATGGAGTTTGAGAGGAAGGCTCCCAGGAAGTTGGCGAAGATGAGATTGGCACGCGGCGAGCGGCGGATGAGTCGCAGGGGCATGATGGGCTTCGCGACGCGCGATTCGACGACGAGGAAAGCGGGAAAACAGATGGCGAAGACGGCGAGGCAGGCCATGACAAAGGGATGCGACCCTGCGACACGTTTTAGTCTTGACTCCAAGCCGGCATCGCGAACGAAGTGGCAAGGTGGCGGAGGAACTTACACGGCAGGACGTTGCCACCGAGACTCTGCGGACAAGATGTTAGTTACGGCCGTGACACTCCAATAGCCGCGAACGAAGACCACGTACCAGCCCCAAGATGAGAAGGCAAATTGCAGCAGTCAGCAGCAGCGACCCCTTGGCGTCGAACTCGCGCAGCGCTTGCCACACACCCTTGCGCTCCTCGGCGACGATGCCCAGGTCCCGCGGGATGGCGACGGCAGCTATGCCGATGCACAGCAGCAGCGGCGGGATCTGCACGCCAAACTCCCAGCGCCAGCCCAACGCCTCGGCCATGGCACCGCCAAGGGCGGCCCCGAGGGCGGAGCCGACGCCGTAGGTGACGTTGATGTACGACTGGTACGCGCCGCGGCGTCTGCGGGAGAGCTGTCAGCCTGTGTAAAGGGGAAACGAAGGAGTGGGAGTGTGAGAGTGAGAAGAGAAGAGAAGAGACGTACTCGATCGGCACGAGGTCGCTCGTGATGATGCTCCCCAGAGTCATGGACCCGCCGGCGCCCAGGCCGCAAAGAGCCCGCGCAACGATGAAGCTCTCGATGCTGCCTGCGCTCGCGCACCACGCCGTCGCGAGGGCGAAGACGACCAGGCACCCGAGGAAGAGCGGCTTGCGCCCCACGGCGTCGGACAGGCGGCCCAGCAGCGGCTGGAAGGCCGTCGAGGTGAGCAGGAAGGCCGTCGACAGCCACGAGGCCGAGTTTGCGGCCCCGAAGTAGGACGTGATGACCGGGTGCGAGCTCGCCATGATGGTGCCGTCGAAGCAGCCGATGAACTGCGCCGCGAGCAGCTGCGAGAAGATGAACCAGAAGCGGCCCGGGGAGATGTTGTTTAAAAATGGAGCGTCTTCGCTGTCGTCGTCATTGTCGTCGCCATCGTCGTCGATGACGGTGGTGTTGGGCACCATGCGTGTGCGCAGCAATGGTGATGCTTCCGTAGGCGGCTCGTCTGTGTCACCATCTTCCTCGTCTTCCTTCGCCCCAGACTCAGAGGCGTAGGCGGACTGGTTCGACACGACGGGCCGAAGCATGGCCAGGTCGCTCGGCTCCGGCTCCAGCACCGGCCCCGTCGTGGGCAGGGACCGCGACAGCAGGTCAAACCGGTCAAAGTCGACCTCGTCGTCGGTGCTGCTTCTGCCCGGCACGGCGACCGGCCGTGGCGCCGTCGACGGAGCGCCCGGCGCGGGGCCCGTCGCCCCTGTTGCACGGCCCGGCTTAGCCATGTCCCGTCCTTGCAGCAAAGACCCGAGCGCTATCACTTGGTGTTTGTCTCCTGCAGCCCTTTTCCTCCCAGGAGTCGCTCCCGTGAGCCATACAAAGCCGTTCAAAGACACGAGACACCGCTGAAAGCTCGCAATCCCTCGGGCACGGCCAGCCAAGGCGTCTTTATTAGCGCCTGTCGGTTGGACAATAAGGACCCGCTGCGGGCCGGTCTTCGGCCTCTGTGTGCGTCGCTCCCACAGCTTGTCAGCAGATCGGGCCCATCCTGGCTGCTTGCGACATTCGAGCCATGCCTTAATCGTCGTTATATTATTATTGGTAAGCGCATGTGCCGCCATTGTGCATTACGGCGGCACATGTCGCCATCCTTCTTGGGAGTATCAGCTGCTCTAACGTGTTGTAGGGACAAAGCTGGCCGGCATCCAAGATGCCGACGACCCAGAGCCGACTGCAGACTGCACCTCGGGTGAGACAGCATTAGTCCTGCATTCGCCTTTAACTCTGCCAAGTCTGCCTCCCCCGCAGCGGCCAGCCCTATCACATCTCGAGGTTTTGGCTCGACGGCGCTGCGGCCGCCAGGATGCCAGCTCCCGTGATGCCTCCGTCGTGGCAAGGGCTTAGCAATACCCTGACCGGTGTCTCGGTACCAAATCTCTTGGCCACAAGCCCGTCTATAAAGTTCTGACAGTCCACCAAGTAATCCTGGAAATGGACAATGCAACCGCCCGTGTACCCAACTCCGAGCTCGCTCACGTCCCGATTGGTAATCAGACCCTCCTTGGGGATTTCCTCGGCCAGCGTGAGCAAAGCGAGAACGGCTGCGGCCATGATGCCGGCGGCGCGGGTCTCGATGGCCTTTGCGATCCTGTATAACGCTTCGGCCAAAGGCTCAGACCACCTGAAGTCGGAGTTACTTGTTGGCTCAGGAAATTCAGCCCTCAATTTCGATACGAGATCCGCCATCTCCAAGGATTTGAAGTGGCTGAGAAACGTCGTCGTCAGGCTATGCTTCTCCAGTAACGTCGGCGGCAGTCTGTCGGCCGACAGGCCAAGGGCATTGGTCATATAGCTGAGCAGCACGATCCGTCCAAGCTCTCCGAGATATCTCCCTGCAGTCATATACTCCAGCGGCTGGAACCCGGGCCGTTCATTCTGTGCGCTGAGTTGGTCATCCCAAGGTGTGATGAGCCCCATCTCCCGCATCGGGGCTTCAGTCCCATTGATGCTCCATTCCGTGTTGACCGCAATTTTCACGTCTTGGGTCCTTTCTCCCGGTGAGGCACTCAGCTTCTGCTTCCTTTTGCTGGGATGCAAGCGGCTTAGCCTCAAGGGAACCGTAGCGTTGCAACCGGTGCCGAGGATAAGGCCCATGGTTGCGCGGCGGTGCGCCGCACCGTCATAGTTGAATATGAAAGACACCAGCGTAGAGACGGAGTCGTTGGAAATGGCGGCGACTCGTATCGGCGGTAGATGGGCTGCTTTGAACTTGTTATACCCTTGTTGGAGGCGTGCTCCTAATTCAACGTCTGGCGGAATAGCGAAACCCTTGCCCATGGACGTTATGGTTGCCTCGGATAGAGAGTGCTGGTCGGTCGGGAAGCTAAAGGTAACACCGAGTGGCAGTGGACGGTCGCTTTGGATGTGAAGACTTCGACATCCTTCGTCGACAACCTCGGCTATGCACTTGCCAATCCAAAGGAAGAGGCTGTCGGCGTTGTCATTCTTCAAGTGGTTTGAGATAGGCCATGACTTTTCCAAGAGACGATGTATGCGGCCGGGATGTCCGGCGCCTGGTAGCGAGTGGCCGTTGCCATGACCATTGATGCGTCCGTTGGTTACCGTTCCATTCGCTTCCAACGGCGATGAAGCCTCTTTGGCGAATAACTCGACGAAGCCGACTCTGAGGTTCGTCCCGCCACTGTGAGAAGTTAGAAGCTTGGTTCGTGAACGCGATCCCTCCTCTTGGAATCCCACGACAGGTCATTGCTGATGCGATGTGAATAAGGCTTACATGTCTATAGCGAGATGTCTGCGCCGCCGTTAGCCTCTGTTTCAGCCTCAATGCTCACTGTGGGCGGTAGCTTACCGTCCATGGCCGTGGTCAGCGACAGGGCGCAAGATGGACTCGGATATGGGCGTGGGCAGAAATTGGTCCTGCGACTCTGCGGCGAGCTGCGCGAAGTTGGTGAGGAACCGCTGCGAGAGCGCATGGCACGTTTCAAGGTCGATGTGGAAAGGGAGCAGCAGCTCGTCGAGCGACCGTCGCTGGGTTGTCGATGAGGCAGCCATAGCTGCTCACGGAAGCAATCGTCGAGGCGCCAGATCAACGCCAGTCATGCTTGCCTGCGGGCGGACGCAAGAGAGGTCAAGTTTGCCTTTTACGAGCATGCGACCGCTGTACGGCCTGGGCAATCTGGAGATGCAGGATGCGGCAGCCTTGAGGAGGATGAGACGATGACGGTCTTGGTGGGTTGCAGTGGAGGGCTTTGCGCCACCTCCAGCACCTGCAGGGCCCTGAAGCGGATCCGCTCCGGAAGCGGGGCCACAGGGACGGTGCGATGCAACGTGGGAGCGAGAGCGGGAGCCTGGCGCTGGTGGGGGTTCTGATCGAGAGTTCCCCGTACCGGCCGCGGATCGAGACATTGGCTGCCGAATTCGAGGGCGAGGCTTTTGAATTTTGGGTCTCACAGTATTCTTGGGTATATACTGAGGGATGTGTCGCTGCTTGTTATACACGTTGGCCTTTTGCGTGGCACGGCCGTACGTAGGACACTGAGCGCTCGGCCATTGACTCGTAGACACCCAGAACTGGCCATGGTCCCGTCGGGGCGGATGCAACATTCACATCCAGATGATGGCCATTCGTCGTTTGCAGCGTTGCAGCTCAAATTGGGTCAGCCGACCAGCAGCAACTTGGGAGAACCAGTGAGTAAGCCCCAGATGCAAGTACCTAACTTCGGCTCCCCGCGAAGTCTCCGCAGCAGCCTAATATGATTAAGTTCGACGAAGCTTCAGGGCCACAGCTAATCGGCACTTGCTAGCACATCCGTTTCCCCTAGCGTCCATGGAGCTTGTTCGTGGTCGGCCGGTCTTCTGCCGTATCTGATCGAGCTTTCGAGACGCCGAGCATCGTAAAGTGCCATGAGAATCCCTCAAATAAAATGCGGGTGCTGGGACAAAGATGTTGGTCATGGGAAAGCTGAGGCGGCTGATTGCCGTGTTGGGAAATCGTAAGACAGTCCAGGTCGCCCCTGCGAATAGCTGCGTCAGGCACCATTACCGGAAGAACGGCGGCCTCCACCTCCGCATTCACCCACCCGCTGGGCTGCTCCGCCTCGTGGGCTTTGTCTCACTCGTGTGACAGCGTCTTGTCTGTGCCCGATCCGCGCAACTCATCGCTGCACTAGCCGGACCATACTTCATTGCTTCTCCCTCTCGATACCGACAGCATCGTCATCAGCCGAGCCGACTCGCTCGGCTCGACCTCCAGACCCGGCCGCCTCCCCTTCAACGCCAGGCTTCGATCGCTCCACCACCGACCGATCGAGCAGTCGATCAGGCGTCGCGGCATACTGCGAACCTGCGAGCCACCCAGCTATCACCCACCATGGATGAGAAGAGGACTCTTGGCAGCAGACAGAGAGAGAGCCAGAGCCAGAAAACGATGCCCTCGCGCTCCCGCCAGCTACTGCACGCTTTCGTCTGCTGCCTGTTTCTCGTTGCCTTAGCATACTTCAACCATGGCGCCCGACGCCACGCCAAGGACCTTGCGACCGGCAGCGATGCCGTCACCAAGCCCAGCTTGGTGCCGCTGGAGGCGCACATCATCAGCAAATGCCCAGACACGAGGGTACGTCGCACGCGAAACACTGTCGCACAGCGGCTGCCTGGCGAATGATGCTAACGGAGGATTGCAGGATGCGCTGCGCCAGCTGATCCTCCCCGTCATGCAGCGCGTCCACGACAAGGTCGACTTCAAGCTCAACTACATCGGAAAGTATGTCGAATAGCCGCACGCTCGCTCTTCAGCGTCTTCCCGGCTAACGTGTCACAGCCCCACGGCCAACGATGGAGTCGAGTGCAAACATGGCCCCGAGGAGTGCCTGGGCAACATTATCGAGCTTTGCGCCCGCGAGCTCTACCCCGACCCCAAGATCAACCTCGGCTTCATCATGTGCCTGACCAAGGACTACCAGCACATCCCCGAGCGCGCCCTGATCGAGGACTGCGCGCTGGAGCATGCTGTCGACTTCAAGGCTCTCAACGAGTGCGCCACGCGGGACGATGGCGCACACGGCCTCGATCTCCTCCGAGACAGCGTCCAGCGGACAGCCGACGTGCGTTCGCGTTTCCCAGATACAATCGTATAGGTCGATAAAGAGCTAATAAATTGCAGGCCGACGTCACCGTGAGCTGCACCATCCGACTCAACAACGAAGTCTACTGCATCCGTGACGGGGGAGAGTGGATCGAATGCCCCCACGGTCCGAACGTCAACGATCTCGTCATCGCTATTGAGAAGCTTTACCACTCTTCTTGAGCGGCTCAAACACATCAGTCCACAACTCGCTCGCCTCTCCTAGCGTGTAGCTCAGCGACACCCCGTCCATGCCCGCCTCGTCGTCCCCCTCCATGGCCCTGAGGGTCTCGATGATGCCGTCCAACCCCACGGCCTTGCCCGTCGCCTGCGTCGCCCCCGCCTCGAGCGCAACGTGAACGATGTGGATGTGGAAGTGGTAGTACGTGGGTTGGTAGTGCACGTAAAGCTTGAGCTGGTCCGGTTCGATCGAGGGGTACGTCGACACAGTTGCAGACACGAGCTTGGTTTTCATGTGCTCCAGCCAGGGAATGTGCTTCTTCTTCAGATCGCGCAGCGACCATATGTCCCTTCTCTCCACCAATGCGAGCAGGTGTAGCGCGTCGAGCGTACTTCGGTCCCAGTTGAGGTCAGGCAGCAGCAGAAAGCCCTCGTCACCCGCTTTGCCCAGCTCCGTCCTGAATATAACGTCCTCGACCTCTTTCTTGCCCTCGATAATGTTGAAGACCCAGTTAAGCCGGCCCTGCTCCCTCTTGCTCTGCATGTACGGCCGTATCGCATTCCTGTAGATGGCGGGCGTCTCCGTGACGAATCGTACGCCCTGCTTGCTGTACTTCTTGACGTGTGTCTCTGTGCACGGGTATATCAGGTTGATCTTGAGGTCCGCGAAGAAATCCTCCTCACCCCCTTCGCTGCCCACGTTCCCCGATCCTTCTGGCGGTAAGACGTCGTCTCGGCCCGTACGGGCCATGCTCCAGCTGTAGATGTCATTGGCACCGAGGTTCCGCACCCGCGAGAGGCTGGCGGGCAGGCGGCCGAAGTACGCGGCCGACTCGGGAAACGGGGCGCGCTCGACGACAAGCACGGCGGGGGCGCCGTCAATGGTGCCGTACATACTCGTCCTTCGGCCGGCTTGGTCTGCACGGTACACCGTCAGCGTACATTTTCATAACGAGAGGGAAAGGTGAAGCATTCGGCGCCACAGATGGGCAAAGGGTCAAGAGAGGTCGCACCCTGGTTGAGGACGCGGTCGAGCTGGAACTTGGGCACCAGCGCCTCAGCCCTGGCCTTTTGGTCGGCCATTGCGACGTAACTGGCGACGTGACTGCACTACGAGAAGACCCAATAGCTCGAAAAGGATGGTGTCGGTGTTGTCGAAGCTTCTTCACGCCGTCTACTTCTGCCAAGTGGTGAGCAGCTGCATGTGGTGATTGAAAGGAAAGGTTGGGTTGCGCGGGCCAGGCCGCTGCCCCTCGACCCCGCGGTGGGGGACATCAGTGACCACTCGGATCCACCAACAATATCTCGGTCTCGATAATCGAAGGCGTGGAAGCCGGATGAAGCAGTTTTAGCATCGTAACTAGGTGCAAGAATTGGCACCACAGAGAAATGGCAGGGCTGTGGGGGATGAACGTTTGCGACGGATGCATCATGTCACTTGACATATCTTCACCACCCAGCAGTGGCACGACATGCTACCTCTCTAGGACCGCACTTCTTTTGGTATCTAAACTAGGTAATTAAATCGGGAGGACGACCTCCCCACGCATGTCCTTGTTTAGGTTATGCCTCACGCGGGCAATGAAGATGTCGAATCTGACGCGGTCTCTGCTTCCCTGCCGCTGCTTCAACTCCACGAACCTCCTCCCACCAGCTACCTCAACCTTCCTCATGTCGTACAATTACTTAGCCATCTGCTCCTCTGTCAACCCTCTCATCCGCGCCGGCAAACCTTCCTTTGCTGCTCTCAGCGGGTATTTGAAAAGGACGCTCAAGAATCGAAAGAAAAAAAGGGGTCGAAACCGCCAAGCGGTCGGGTATAGTGCAAAACAATTAACTGCTCGTTCATCTCGTCTGAGTCGCTCGCGTAGGTGAGGGTCGGCCCGTTTGACTTCGAAGCACGTGGTGTTTAACCAACATTCGCCCGTTCGTCGTCATGCGACGTTTTGCTAGATTAAAGCACGTAATCGTCATGGCCTCCTGCTGGTACAAAGAGCAGGCATTTTCCACATATGGGTCCGAATGGCTCAGCTGTCTCTTGGCCACGTCCGTCGCCAGGCAGCCAGTCTTTGTAGGGACGTGACGTGATGTACGCCGTGCCGCAACAAGAAAGCCTTGTCCTGTACAACAAAACACAAAGTCTGCAGGCTAGAATGCCACAGCCAATGCGGGAGCGTGAGTTGCCTCATGAAACCGTATTCAAGAGATTCCCATATCGTAAATTAGGTGGATTGCCTCATTGTATAGTCGGAGAGGCGTAAGGGATGCCGGTGGACGCTGAATCCGTCGAGCCATCACCTTCGATGGTTTTCCTCCAATGCTCAGGAAGGCAGACGCAAACCAATGGGAAGGCCTTCATCTCACGGTGCGGCGCGACCGGGGAGTCATCCCGAGGTCCCGACGTGTTGGAGACACCACTGTCGCGTTGCGCTTGTCGTCTCGCCTCCCACTCCTCGGCTCGCTCATCTACCATGACGCCAGTGGCCCAGCCGTCATCCCAGATTCCTACCACCTTGAGCATGTCCCCACGCTCCAGAGCGAACTCGTCGGCAGCACGGGGCTGATATGCCCAAAGAACAGCCACCTTGTCTGCGGGATGAATGTCGTCCTGAGAATAGTAGTCCTTGAAGAATGGCAGCTGCTCTGAGTTCTGACTGGCCATGCCAAGGGGTGACGAGAAGTCGCCCGCGCTGGTCGGCGACTGAGGCCCGTCGCTGGCGAGCAGGGAGTTGCTGGAGAGGGACCCATGCCTCCTATTGGCGGGTGGCGGTCGGAGGATGCCGCGAGGTTCGGACTCTGGGCTATCCGCAAACTCGTCGGATGAAGACTGCGTATCTACGGCACCGCCCTTGCTTCGCCCAGCCATGTAGCCAGCCGCGCCGGCGGCAACGGCCGATGCAGTCCCACTCCCGCCGTGGCCCGTGGGTGAGCCGCCGGAATGGCCTTCCAAAGCTGACATACGAGCAACACGCCCTCCAGGAAGCACCTCATAGCCCTCCGGCGGGACCTGCTTCACCTGCGTCATACTTGGTCCCTTCCTGGCCGGCGATGGCTGGTTGAAAATGCTGCCATTCTGGCTGCCGCCGCTGCGTCTCCTCCTCCTCATGCAGCAGAGCAAGAGAATGGCGAGAATGGCAATCCCTGCAAGGACGCCTATCACAATACCGGCAATTGCGCCGCCGCTGAGGCCGTGGCTGCCGTCATTCTTGCCTCCGTCCGCCGGTGTCGTGCTGGTCGGCGTCGTGGTCGCGGTTGCGGTGGGGGTACTGAACGTCATGGTCTGAGTGATGTTGGGCAGCTTGACACCGTCGCAGCGCTTCTCAGCATTGGCGTTGTAGCAGCAGGTATCGGTTGAGTTGACACCGCCAGCTTTGCAATATGAGCACAACCCGACCGTGCTATTGCCAAACCCACAATTTTCGGGCTCGTTGTCGAGGCCAGTGATGCAGCTACCTTGGAGAGCACCTTCTGGCAAGGAGCAGGTAGTGAAGTCTGCTCTGATCAGCTTGGTCAGGTCGGAGCCGGGTTGGGAGCAGAGGTCTTTGTCCGCTGTGACGAAGGCCTCGCTTTGGGCGAAGTCGGCGCAAGTGTCAGCGCACACAGCTTGCGGCTGGGCGTCCTGGGTCCCCTTGCAATCGGTAAAGGACTGCTGGACAAGGATGTTGCACAGGACCGTCGTCGTGAACCGCGCATACATGTTGCTGGGGTCCGTCAAGTTAACGCCACCGCAGCCGAGGAGATCCTGATATCTAAGGCAAAATTAACAGGCTGTTACCTGGGCAGAGACCGTGAGGTGGCAAGCATACTTCTCCTTGACGTAAGAGGTTTTGATGTAAGTTGTTAACTGATGGTCGAACGAGGCAGCATCGGAGACAAATTGTAGAAAAGAGCTGCCGGTAAATTCTCAGCAACCACAGCACATTAGTGTCAGCAGCAGGAGGCACTCACTAGGGCTTGGTCATTACGGAGTTGGTTGAGATGAAGGCGGATTGGAATGCAGGACAGGCGTTGGAGCCCTTGAGCGACACACATCCAGCCTTGGCCTGCGCAGATGCGAGATGCGGCAAGGCTGTGAGGACAGCCAAAGCAGTGCTTCGCTTCATCCATTGGGGAGGTCGTCTGTCACCACTTCGTATCCTTCCATCTCTACAACGGTCCTGGGGAGACGCCTCGAGGACGGTTGACGACCGCATCTTGGCGTCGCTTAGCCGGGGACCAACAACAGATGGCGAGCTACCGTCAATTCCAGGCGCGGGCGTTCGGGTATTGTTGCGGTGTGGGTAATAGTGCCGAGCGGATGTGCTGCTGGATCATAAACAACTGTAAGTTGCTGGGGGACTGATGCTAGAGCAGAGTAAAGTCGTAGGCAAGACAATCGGCTATTCTAGGCAAACAATTGGACCTGGGACGAAGGGTCTATGAGGCGTAGTCGATAAGGCAGCGAAGTCTTGGGACAAGGCAAACAGTAGATGAGGCGGTTGCGGTGTGGTGGTTGGTTGGTGGGATCGGCAACGGCAGCCCAATGACGCTCGGTGCTTGAACTTGGAAAGAGGTGCAAGGCGAGGAAGCCGTGGCGTGCCGGCGCGGGGAGAAGCGCGAAAGCTGGCTTTGTCGTCGCGGGAGGAGCGTCGCGTTCGAAAAAGGAGAGTGAATACGGAGGAGCTGTGCTTTGCTAGTCGACTTGACTCTGCCGGCGATGGGAGGTTCGATTCGCAGGTTACACCGCAAGGAGGGGACCGAGACACAACAGAGGCGCGAAGACGGAAACAAGGCCGGATCGGCGTAGGCGGCTAAAGGGTGTATTAGGAAGTGAGTTGTTTTGTGCGCAGTCCAGCCGACGGGTGAGGATTCGAGGCAAGGAGGGCGAGCTCGTCCACGCGAGGAAGCAGCGGCCGCGGCGAGACTGGCGCGAGGGGGAGTGGAGGAAGAAACGAACGAGAGGAGAAACGAGCGTGAGGGTAATGAGCGAGCGATTGTGAGTGCCGGTCAGTCAGTCGCGCCAAGGGACAGACAGCCGACAAACAGAGGCAGTTGGGAGAGACAGGAGAGGGTGGGAAGGTGGGCGTGGGCTACGAGGAGCTAAGGCGCCTGGTGTTTCTTGGATCGGTCCGCGCGCCCGTTACCACGTTGGTCGGGGGGCTAAGCAACGCCGGCTCTTGTCCTTTCCCTACAAGTAGTTGGCTGCTGGACATTATCTTATTTTTACCCGGCCCTGCCCTTGGAGCGCAGAGAAGCGAAAGCAGACGGATCCAGCGGCGCCAACCACGATGCCTGTCTGCGCGACCGAAACCCAGGGGCCAGGCGATGGCCGCTTGCCGACCTGCTAAGCACGGCGCACGACATGGCCGTACCATTTGCGCCGACAGGCGACGGCGCGGGTACCTGGGTCCGCTAACAGCGCGCTAGCGACGGCATCAGCACCACCCCTGGCGCAGTGCAATCTTGGGGAACCGGGGCCCCTGCAGATGCGGTGCAGGGGTGCTGACGCGCTGCAAGGGGACCGAGTGTTGCTCTCTGCTGGAGCTGAGCGTGCGCACATAATAAGCCAAGGTCGCACAGCATGGCGAGTGCAATCAACCTCACGACAGCTTCGCGGTCGTGCCATGCGCGCGGCATTGCGTTGTGTGTGCCGCCGCTCGAGAGCCGCAGCAGCCAAGGCCGCCACGCGCAACAAGCGCAGCCCTGTACGAAGTCTTCGTCTTCAAGCACCAAGGACGCCGCGCCCCGTTTGTCTCTGCCGTGGCGGATGGCGCTGCGGAGTTGTTTCAAAATTTTGCCCAGGCTTGTTTCTCGGTCCCCCACGTGTTGCGACCCAGTGCCGCATTCCAGCAAAGCTTAAGCCTCAGACAGCCAATGGGTCATGTACCAGCCACGGCAGGGCAGTGAAGCATCGCCAAGCCCTCCTCGCTGCATCGATCTCGAGGCCGCGGAGCGAAGCCTCACGAGGGCTTTGCCCTCCGTACTGAATACTGGTCCTGAACATGTTCTCGCGGGAATTGCCATGGCCAACTGGTGCCATCTCAACATGCCATGCAGCGTCGACATCATCGGACTGGCGTCGTCTGCGTCTCTGATCCTTGGTTGACATTTCGGTTGATGGCTGCCATGCCTGCATCATGCTCCCAAATCCGTCGTGCATCATTCTCCACCGGCTGAGACACCACCTCTGATTGCCGCTCGATTTCCGAAGGACTTAATTAACCATCGTGACCCGCCGTTTTCTCGCGTCGCGATTTGTCGCTCTTTGACCTGGCTGCATTTGCTTCTTCTGGCGGCGGTCGTGCGCCGTGCCGCATCGACACCACCAGCTCGCGTCGTGGCTTTACTGCCTCTTTCTGTTTACTTTTGGCCATTCCCCACTGACGTAGCTGTGTCGATGCGAGCTCATTTTCATGCCAACTCTGATTTCTTTTTCCAACATCTGCAGCAACAAGGCGATTATTGCTTTGAGTCTGCGCAGGCACATGACTGTGCTCGTTAGTCAACCAGTGGGCTGACTACGACCTACTCGTAGGATAGCAGAAGCTGGGCCGAACCTTATTCAGCCTATGTTCAAGATGTTTATTTCCGCCTCCTCCAAACCTTGGTGACTACTTGTACAGATGGTCTGGAGATAGATAACGGCTTGAATGCTTCATGGAGCTAAATATGATTGATACTTCTACCACACCGCCGTCGACGGAACAGAATCGAATGTCGCTCTCAAAAATAAAGCTATCCTCGGCACTCAAACTTCAAGTTTGAATGACACGTTCAGCACTGGAGTATAACCGAAGTCAACAGATCCTTTTCGTCACCTTGAAACATTTCACACGCCGCAGTTCCAGATGGCACTTCCCGTCTCCACCAGGAAGCTTGTCTCCGAGTCTTCTCTCTGCAAGAGAATCCCTCCGAGTTGAAGGTGCTTGATGGGATCAGATGCATACACGCGGGATATGCTCCACGCTGCGTCAACCAACGGCAGCTTAGGGTGCTCGAGGAGTATGCTTCAGAGTAAGCATCTTGTCCCAATGTCGTGATAGGGCGTTGTGGCGCTCTTCGAGAAGGTGTATTCCCGCGAGGCAAAGCTTAATTTCTCGAGATGACTCTTTCGAACTGTCCGCCCAGAAGCTTGAAGAAGACAGGAGGCCTTTACAAATAGCCGTGAGCCCAGCGTGTCCGTCTCTCATATGCTTTCCTTTCGTCATATACGTCTACGCTTGTCTTCCTCCTGTAATCTCGTCAACAGCATCTCTGTTCCAGTCAGGCACAGCTGGACCGAGCATCAATATCACTCAAACAAACAGCTTACACCACAGCAACATTTCCGGTCCATTCATGATGAGCGACAGGATGGATCCAGCGCTCATGGATCTCATCCTCGTGGCCCAGGCCGCTAACAAACACACCGTCAACGTCACGAGCGTCAAACCAAGGCCAGCAGTGACTGCCGAGGAGATCCTCGACGCAAGGAGGGCCGCTAGCACCAAACGACACGCTGTTTCCGCTCGCTGTTTATCCAACAAGGAGCAATGCCGGGCGGAAAACCGAGACGAGTGCAAACAGCCGAGCCGTCAAGGAGATGATACGGGACGCCTCGGTGTTGGCCAGGTCGGACTTCCACGGAACCGCCATCATCCAAGGATCGGAGGACGCGCTGCCTTTTGCGCACATGGTGTGCACACAAGCGCTACCAACAGCCATCATCTCACGTACTGGACAGATGCCTTTTCTCGCGACCACGAGGCATCTTCGGGCTACTCGGCCGCCATCAAGACCAGTGACGGCTGGCGCGGAAGAGTTGAGAGACATTGTGAGAGACATTGCACGCAGGACAGCGAGCTCGTGGAGCTCCTGGCCATTGAGTTGGCACTCGACATGGCCGTCAAGGAGATGCTCCATCGCATGTTCCATCGCCAGCAGGCTTCCCTGGAGCTTCCAAATCTCGTCAGGGTGTTCTCCGCCTCGAAGACTGCTCTCCGCATAATACATGGGGCTTGTCGTCCGGCAAAATGGGACTCCACGATGTCGCACTCGGATTTCTCCCAGACGATGGATGGCATCCTGCACTGCTCCGAGAAGTTAACGGATTTGGGCGTCCGCCAGGAACTCCACTGGGTGCCTCGAGACATATATGGCAGGGTAGAGGGGTACAAAATGGCTGCAACGATGGCCTGGCACGCGCGAAAGGGATTCTCCGAGGAGGTACATATCGCAACAGGGTTTCGGTTGGTCGTGACAGTGCGCCCGGCGGCGTCAACAGTGCACCCGGTCGAAGTGGTGGTTCCGCCTGCGCCGATTCTTGTACAAGCCCCTCGTCACCCACAGGCCGCCCGTGGGCGTCTGTTGAAGCTGGTCCATGGTGTTGTTGGACCCGTTCGCGGCGGCGTTGCGAGGCGACTGAGGATTGCAAAGAGCAGGTTAGGACTCAACCAAAGGGTGTGAGCGGGAACGGTGGCTTGGTCTGCAAATGCCAAATTGGGGTGCCAACGACGATTGGGGTGTAAGGTGCGGGTCGATCGAAAGGTGTGGACGGGAACGGTGGCTTCATGTCTGATGCCAAGCTTGGATGCGGAACAAGGTACGACTGGCAAGGAGAAGCGAGGATGTGAAAAGTTGGAATATTTGGCGTACATAGCGCTCGATTGCTGTTTGAACTCATGTTTGGTCTGTCAACACTAGGGGTTTGGAGAATACGGCGGATGCTTGCACGACATCCTGGGCATCGTTCCTGTTGAAGTGGGCGCCATCTGGATATGCGCCATCTGTAGAGTATATGCCGAGAGGAAGCTTCTGCTTGCCAGCTGGAGACGACGAGTCCTCCCATTCTGCCGGTAACAGGTCAGCTCATCTGACGGGGCGTGTATCGAGGCCCGATCGAAGCCAGGCACACTATGCCGTGATCACCACAGCCCAAAGCACCGCCGGCCTTGATCCCGCAGAAAATACGGGCAAGAATCGCCGTCTCTGCAGCCGTTGCAAACAAGTCTTGCCGGGCCCGAGAGTCCGACAGGCTGCTTATACATGACGTCGCGAATTCACAGTGCCAGATACGAGCAATTCGACCAAATAGGCAATCCAGCGCCCCTGGACCCACATCGAGGGCCGCTGCTTGGCACGTCGTCGGCCCTCGCGCCTCGCAACCTCCGACCTCCGACCCTCCGATGCTCACTCAGTTCAGCCGCTCCATGCACGGTTCCGGTTCCCTGGGGCGCTCGAGGGCGGCCCAGCCCGCTGGCTCATCCACTCAAAGCTGCGCTGTTTGGCAGCTCGGTCATCTACTTGTAGCGGAGTCCGTCGTGTACCTACAGGTCTCCCCGTGGAAGTGGCAGTTGGGGGGTCTCATGGCGCGCCACGTTCAAGACAATCCGGGCGATAACCAGCGTCTGTCTCACCGTCCCCTATTCCGTGCTGGAAACACAGCGTCGTCAATCAAAACAACAATCGCCGCCCGTAGCCCTATTGTAAAAGTTGAAAAGGGCCTTTAATGCGATCAATCATGACAAACCCAGGGCAGGGCGCTCTCCTAGCGCCATCGACCGGGGCCCCACCCCCTTCCCACGCGGATCTCAGAATGCGCGAGCCCCGACGCCATCAGCGCAGGCGGGCGCTTGGGCACAACCAGCTCCGTGAAAAGAAGCGAAACAAGCGTAGTTGCAATGGAGACCAGATGTCGCAGCAGCATGGCATATAATAATAGGGCGCCTGCCCAAAATGTCCCCCTGCATTCCTGTACCGTCGTATCAACCCGCTCTGTACATCTTGTCTGGCCGCCGAACCACTTACACGGCGCTTTCGTGACGGCCGTGACGACACCATCGACTTTTGCCACAAAGCCGTGACGGAGGCATCACCGTTGCGACCATGGCCTCGAATGCTCCCCCGGGCCAGCCCAGCCCGCAGGAGCAGCTCATGAAGCAGGTCCGTTGCTCTTATACAGACATCCACGCGTAGCCAGCACAGACACTTCATCACCATCCCATCCCATCTCCCGTCCCAACTCCCCATGTATCCATCGTTATCGCCATCATGGTCATCACCACCACCGTCGCCATGTCTTCAACCCATACTGACTATCGCAGGGCCCGCCCTACCCCCCGCAGGCCGCCCTGCTCGGTGGCCAGCCCACCACCAACGTGGACGTGCCTATCTGCGCCGTCTTCCTCGCCCTCTTCATCGCCTCCGCCGTCGCCAACATGACCATTTTCCAAATCAACAAACGCCGCGGCCACAAGTTCGTCTTGTCAGGGGTCCTCTTCGGCTTCTCCATGGCTCGCATTACCGCCAACATCATGCGCATAGTCTGGGCGTGTCGCCCGCACAACGTCAGGATTGCCATCGCTGCCAGTATCCTCACCAACGCAGGTGTCCTGCTGCTCTTCATCGTCAACCTCATTCTCGCGCAGCGCATCCTCCGCGCCTACCAACCGCGTCTGGGGTGGTCCCAGCCCGTGCGCATCGCTTTCCGCGCCCTGTATGCCTCCGTCGTGGCCTGCCTCGTCATGGTCATCATCGCGGGCGTCTACACCTTCTACACGCTCGACCCGACCACGCTGCAGAGACTGCGCGACATCCAGCTCACCGCCGTCACTTTTCTCGCCATCTTGGCCTTCCTCCCGCTGCCCATCACCGCCCTCGCCGTCTTCCTGCCGCGGCGAGAGCCTGTTGATAACTTCGGCACAGGCAGCATGCGCTCAAAGATTCTTCTCCTGCTCTTCACCACCATCCTGCTCTGCTTCGGTGCCTCTTACCGCGCCGGCATCAATTACTACAAACGTCCTGCCGCAGATCCGGCCTGGTTTCAAGACAAGGCCGCATACTACTGCGTCAACTTCACCATTGAGATCATCGTCATTTTCACCTACGTGCTGAGTCGTTTCGACCGCCGCTTCTGGGTCCCCAATGGCAGCTGCCGTCCGGGTGACTACTCGCGCCTTGCTGGTGCTGAAGAAGAGAGTGCCATCGTCGGCGACGACGAGAAGCCCCCGACGGCCGCAGAGGAGCAGCAGGAGGAGAGGGCGTGGGAGTCGAGGCTGCGGGACGAGCAGGAGAGGCAGGGGGTCGTATAGCATAGCACTCTGATGGAGGTGTCAATCAATAGTGTTGTCTTATACTGGAAAGCAGGGAAGTTACAGAGAATGTATACTCTAAGGCGTGATGTGATATAGACTACAGACATGGAAGATGTTGAGCTCGAGCTGCTGATCAAAGCGTCGCAGGGCACTCGCTCAAACATGCAAAGTACGTATGCAGGCATGCGAGTTACCTATCAGCCTCAAAGTCGGCAACATGTCAATTCAGGCGCCTCGTCTCATCCTATGGACGAGTAATTGGGTAGGGTGTGGTCAGTCCTCAACCACTGTTCTCTCTGGAGGATGGCACAAGCTTCCGTGTTGACGTATACTCGCATTTGTTGTCTTAGCTCCTCCCCTTCGCTTCCACCCTCTATGCTACGCGTCTGGAAATCTTCCAAGATGGGATAGAAAGCCCTACAATCTGGACCCGTGTCGGGCATGCATGTGCAGGCCACTCCCACAATCATTGTGGACTCGTCATGGTTGATGGCTGTGTCCCGTATATTGGCATCAAGATTAATAGTACACGGTTACGGAGAATCCATTCCAATCGCTCCAGCCCGTCTATTCTTTGCGTCATGGCCGGTGGGGGCAGGTGCCTCGAGCTCTCGTTGAACATGATGAAAGTCGTGCAAGTTTAGAGGAAGTAGTCGGGTGTCCCTGAGACGGGTTAGCTTTTCGTCTTCGTGCCCGAAACATATCATCGACGTACGTCTGGAGACCATGGGTTCGCCTGCTCTTGGGCATGGGTCAAATTGCAAGCTATCACAGCGGTCAGCCCTCGCGCTCAATGACGCCTAGTAGATGGCTTATGGCATCCTTACAAGGTGTATTTCAGGTGCTCGTCAATCTCCATGATAGCAGCTTGGTTACCGCACCGGTAGCAGTAGTTGGGGGCTGCGAGCGTCCGTTAGCATCGCAGCATCGCGCAAGGCAGTCGGTGTCAAGGCATGCGTACCAGAGAATATGGTCACGACATTCCGGTCCTGTGACCAGTTGTATCCTTCCATCACCAACTGATGCGCTCTCGCAATCAACGTCAGGCCATTGTTGTGGTTGAAGGCCTCCGAGATGTCCTGGCCGAAGGTGTACCCCGCACCACGGGGCGATATTCCCCAGCCGCATCGGTCGTCGGGATCAGACCACAAGAGATCGCACATTGGGCCCTCGTGGGGGACCTCTTGGATGCGGTCCAGAGCCCTGATGTTGTCCAGGGTGTCGATGCTGGGCGACAGGCCGCCGTGGAGGCAGAAGATCTGGTTGTCAATCAAGGCGGTGAGGGGCAGGTAGTCGAAGAGGTCAGTGAAGTATTTCCACACATTGGCGTTTCCGTACTTGCGCAAGCACTCGTCGTAGAAGCCGTAGACCTGAGTGATTTGCCGGGACTCGTGGTTTCCTCGCAGGATGGTGATGCGTTGGGGGTATCGAATTTTGAGGGCGACGAGAAGGGTGACGGTCTCGACCGAGTAGTAGCCTCTGTCCACGTAGTCGCCTGCGAGAGGGTGTCAGCATGGGGGGAAATGCATCGTGCATCGTTCAGTGGGTGAGTCGCACCCATGAAGAGGTAGTTGGTGTCAGGGTTCGGCCCGCCAATCTTGAATAGCTCCATCAGGTCGTGGAACTGGCCGTGGATGTCACCGCAGACGGTGACGGGGCATTTCTATCGCGGCCAGGTCAGCTCACAGGGCACCGCCGTCGTCAAATGTCTCGTCACGTACCACTGGCTGCACATTGGACTCGTCCTGCAAGACTTCGCGCGCCTATACAATCGAACATCAGCACGTATGCCCCGACCCCTCCCCGATCACGCGAGGCCCGCGGTGAGCGAGCACGGTGGCCAGAGCACGACCCGCGGCCACATCGGCCGACGAGGCAATCGTCGACGGCGTCATGCAGCCGCGTGCAGGCGTGCCGTGCCACTGTCCGGGAGTTGAGCTCACCTTGTCGCAGAGCCGCTGGACATCGGCCTCGGCCAACTGTTTGCAGCTCATCAAGCTCTCAATCCAGCCGTCGAGCGTGGGGATGGAGGCGGGCTCGTTCTGCACGGGCGACACATCGGCGGGCGCCCGTCCGACGTCCTCCATGTTGGTGTCCATGATGATGCGGTGCGGATGTCGGGGCGCTG
Organism: Tolypocladium endophyticum; assembly: GCA_024339985.1. Classification (NCBI taxonomy): domain Eukaryota; kingdom Fungi; phylum Ascomycota; class Sordariomycetes; order Hypocreales; family Ophiocordycipitaceae; genus Tolypocladium; species Tolypocladium endophyticum. The sequence continues at coordinate 184,798 of JALHBW010000106.1, forward strand.
TGTCGGGGGGATGAAGGGGAGAGAAAATGACGTTGCGGTCACGCCCAGGTTCGCGATCGGTGGGGCAGCGAAACAGGGAGGCTCGAGGTCTGGCTTCAGGGCGGCCGGGCGACGACGAGGAAAAGCTAGAGGTAGGATGCTGTCGCTGACGGGAGGGAGGAGTCGCTGGTTGCTGGCGGCGATATCGCGCGACAGGCGGTGGGCGGTGGTGTCTGTCGTCGAGGCGGTCGGCGGTGCTGATGATGCTGCTGGAGAGGTGCTGCCGTTGACGGGGGGTGCTGCGGATGCAGCTTCTGTCCGCTGGGCTGGGCTGGGCGGGCTGCTCGCTCCTGGCTGAGATTGCTGGTAGCCTCGCTTAATCTCCAGCTGCAGCTGCGGGCGGCGCCAGCAGAGACACCCGGCACCTCACCAAAACAAACCAAACAATGGCTAAGGCGTCTCGGCATTCCAGGCCGCGGCCAGAGATTCTGGTCTCCGACGATTCTTGTGCTTCTCTGCAGCGATTCACGGCATCTAGGTTACGGTCTACGGTGCATGGCCTGCGTGTTCGCAGAGACTGCGCCTGGTCAGCTCCAGGTTTCAAGTCGCCCCCCGCTCAATGACGCTCCAAACACAGCTTCGTACAAACAGCGGTACCCCTCGCCCTTGTGGCGCGTGCTTCCTTCCCTCAGCCTCCCATCACCACTACTGGCCCTCGAGACACCACACATTCATCTGGACGTAGCACTCTGAAGAATACATTTCATTCTTGTTCAGACAAATTGCTTCCTCTTCACATCGCTGCCATCTCTCGTGCCGCACCATCGCTGAAAGCATTATCCTTCGTCATCATCATCATTGTTGCGCCAGCCCTAGTCCCACCGGCGACCCCGATTCATTCCCTGCACCAACTGCAGCGGTCGCGGACTCGTCCATCAGCTCCCGTCCCACCAGGTTCTTGAAGTCCAGCCCAACCTCGGACAGCTTCTGGGCGTGTTCCTTTGCCCTGTCCATGCATTGCGTCCAAACCGGCCCGCCGCGCTCGGTACTGCTCAGCTGCCTCGCCAGGATCACGTTGAAGGCCTCCACGCCCTCCTTGGCCCACTTAACACACGCGCTCATCATGGGCGTCGGCAAGCAGCTCTGGAAGCACTGCACCGTGTTATGGATGATGGTGAAGTACACAAACGAGAGCTGCCAGATGTACAGGTGGAGGTCGCCTTGGAATATGCATTGCCTGCTCATAGTCAGCATCGTGGTCGACAAGAAAACCATGATACGCACCTTGCCCTCTTGCGAATGATCTCGCTTCTAGCTGTGAGGTACGCTTCCCTAGCTCGGTCCTCAAAGCCGAGCCGAGCCAGCCAGCTGACGTTACGCTTCGTCTTCATCTGCTGGCTGTGCGTCGACTCCAGGTCCCGGACAATGATACCCGCAAGCTTGGTGGACCTCTCTTCGACCTTGAAGTTGATAAAGTCCTGTGCAACCACGTTGCTCTTGAGACCCCTGGCGAGGGACTTGAGCTTCTCTACCCGTGCCACCGAAGTCTCGACTCGCTGCAGGGCGATGTCAATGTCCAGCTCGTCCATCTGGCTCTCGACCCATCGTAGGTTCTGCTGCTTGCCGTCAACTTCGATGTGCATGTCCTTGATGTCGGACAACGTTTCCAGCAGCTCCGTTTTCTGCAGCAGTCCTGGATCCCGCGACGCAAAGTAGTTGATGGTCTCTCGAGCCTTGTTGTTGGCTTCCATCTCCGACTGCAGCCCTTTCCGTAGCTCCTCCACCGCCTTTCGAACATTGAGCAGCAGCGTCTTCTTCTCGGACGCCTCGGGCTTCTCTGTACGGTAGATGAACGATTCCTGGCCTCCCCCACGCACCATGATTGCGTCAGCGAGCTTGTTCCTGCCGCTCGACGAATCGCCGGTGCCCGGCATGTCGACAACTTCAATGTCCAGCAGAGACCAGCAACGATCCGCAACGAGCTTGATCATGGGCCCCTGCGCGTCCGCATTTGGGGCGTCAGCCTTTCGCTTCTTCCGAGACGCAATGAGGAGGTGGTCGTTGAGCAAGAAGATCTGCATCGCCCGCCGGGACTTGTATGTCGCGTTGTCCAGCTCGACCCAGGGTCCGGCGTTCTGAACGACATGTCGTCCAGCCGCGTTGGGCAAGAACTTCTGGGACCCCTCGACGTTCTTGTACAAGGCTTGCATCTGCGAGTTCCAGAGTGCGCTCCTATCTGCGACAGAGCTCCGTTTGTCTCGCTTGCTCAAGCCGGCGCGTCCGGGGAGAGCGGCCGGCTCGTCATTCTTCATCGACGCCGCTCGTAGAGCCGTGGTGTTGGCCTTCAGTTCCATCATGAGGTTTCGAAGCGCTCTCATCTCGCCTTTGAGCTTCTCAGCCTCCTTGCTGATCTTGATGAACTGCGTCCGGTTCTGCAGAACATTCTGCTGCAGATCCGTAGCCGCACGGCCTTTGAGCTTCCGCAACGCCTCTTCAAACTCGCGGATTTGGTCCTCGGTGGCGTCGCCCAGCACGGCCGAGACGAACTGGTCAGGGACGAGGTTGGAATCCCGGAGAGCCTTGATGTCGACGACGGGCGCAGCACCCGCGCGGGACGGTGGCGGCCGACGGTCCTTTTGCTCATATTGGCCAACGGGCACGGCGGGGACTGGAGGTGCGAAAGAATCAAAGTCGGCGGGCAGGTTGTTGAAGCGCGTTGAGTACCGTTGCTTCACGAGGTCCGACGTCTGCGGACTGTCAGCCAGCATCACGACGACAACGCCATGGCATGCTCACCTTCCCTCCTGCCGTCGGTGCCGCCCGCAGGCGAGGTCTGGGAACCGGTTCAATCGGCGCAGCGGCCGCACCGCCTTGCGGGATGGGACTCGAGATCTGCCTCGGCGCACTAATGGTCGGGCGGCCCTTTCGCTTGGGCCCGCTCCGCAGCGATATCTTGCTGCGCTCTTCAGACATGTTGCCGGGGCGCCGGACCTGTGTTCCAGCAGTGCTATGCGGTCAACCTCGCGGCATCAAGTCGAGTGCGTTGCGCGGCACCCAACCGCGTTGAAGGTGGCTGGCGGCACTCGTACGGGGTGCGGAGCTCGTTAGTGTTTCAGTCACAGGGGCTTGGAGCTGCCGGGCAGCAGCAGGTGAAGCTCGCGGTTCGCCCGACGTTCTGCCGCCGGTCGCGGAATCGATGTTCCGTGCTCCAGCGCTCCCATGCCAGCCTGATGTCGTCAAAAAAATCGGTCGGCTCTGGTTGACAGCCACGAGCAAGCTTGCAGCTCTCAACGCCATTGCAACGCCGCCCGGACGACGTCGCCCTTGTATCATCCCAGCTCAGCACCACATCATCCTGGGATCCAGTTTCCCCTGCGGACGCATACTACGACTCTTTGGCTCGCCCAGACCGTCATCATGGTGCAGACATCGACAATCGTGACGGCCTCCGTCGCAAGCGTCGCGGCCGCGATAGTTGGTACGTACGATGGCCTCCCGTCCTGTGGCCCGTCCTCCCGCATCGCCCTGCAACCGCAGGCCTCCCGTGCAGCATCGCTAATGCATCTCCTCTTCCGCGCCGTGCAGGATACGCCGTCTTCTTCGACTACCGCCGACGCTCGCAGGCCGACTTCCGCCGTAACCTGAGGAGAAACGAGCGCCGCCAGGCCCGTGCCGAGAAGGAGGAGGCAGAGGAGTCGACGCGACGCCAACGGGACGCCATCAAGCACAGAGTCGACGAGGCCAAGGAAGAGGGCTTCCCTGCTGGCGTAGAGGAGCGTGAGGCCTACTTCAACGAGCAGGTCATGTCCGGCGAGATGCTCAGCTCTGATCGTATGGATTCATCCCCCCCCCCCCCCCC
>JALHBW010000106.1:188703-266541 GCA_024339985.1 Tolypocladium endophyticum
CTCGATAGCTTCAAAAGCTGTCGAGTCTGCCCTTGCCTTTTACAAGGGCCTGAAGGTGTACCCTGCCCCGGGCGATCTTATCAAGATCTACGACAGCACCGTGCCCAAGGTGAGCGCCCTGTCCTGCCTAGCTTGAGGCCCTCCAGACGCGTCGCTAATGCCTCCGCTAGCCCATATTAGACATTCTGGCCGAGATGATCGCATACGACTCCTCCCTAGACATCCGCACCCGCTCCCCTGGTATCAACCTGGGCGACATCCCCAACGTGGGCCTCGACTAAACAAGCAGCAAGCGTCAGGGCAAGTAGACTTGCCCCCTCTGCACTGACGCTGTGAGAATTCCGAAAGGGGGACCCGGACACTCAACTCGCCAAAACCAACTTGACTACCATGCCGGGTTTCAACAATTGTAGGTGGCTCGGATGGCCTTCTTATGTACCATATTGTCGCTCTTCAAGCTTCGAATAGAGCTTTGTGTAAACAGTTATGCGGTAGGATCATACCGCCGTGGGGAGGGGCTCAGGAACGGCAACGATGGTAGCGTTTCCGCAACAACATCAAATTTACGCTCGACCTCTTGTGTCTCGTCTTTCACGACCTCGGACAAGTCATTGATCCTTTGGGGATTGAACGATTGGATTGCTCACGCAGTCTACCAGACCTCGCCGGGTGGCTGCTCACGTACAACAACGTTCTCGATCTTCCGTCCCTTTCTGTCCACTCTGTCATCCCGCGGGTCGAAGCCGCCGTTGCCCCAGAGTGCCCACTCGGGCGTCGGTTCCCCCATGTAATCCTCCGGCGTCCAATCGCCGTCTGGGCCCCTCTCCTCGAGGAGCTCAAAGAACCTCTTGTAGTCGATGTGCGTATGCCACTTCCCATCGACATTGAACCGTTCGCTCGCCAGCAGAATGCAGCAGCTGTGAGCGTGTTCGGCGGCAATACCGTACTTGAGCCCCTTGGCATGTAGACGCCTTTCCAGAGCCTTGACGAACTCGCACACCTCCCAGTAGAACGGGACATTGGACATGGTCAGCCCGGCATTGGACGAGGTGGACGTACCGCAGTACGTGACGCCCTTGACCTCGACGAAGCAGGGTAAGCCTCGCTCCACCAGCTGGGCATATCCCTCGGCTTCGTCCTCCACGTTGAATCCCTTGACCAGGGTCAGGCGGAATACCGTGCGATGGCGGAAGCGCTTCTCCCGCAAGATATCCAGACATCGCTGGAACCTCTCCCAGAAGTCTCGGTGGAGGGGCCTGTCGATCTTGCGCAGCGACTCTCTGTTTGACGCATCGATCGACACGTACAGCTGCGTCACAGCTTTCAGCGCAGCGAGCTGGTCAGGATGCTGGGCGTTGCAGACGAGGAACGAAGAGATTCGTTCCGCATGCAACATGGCCAGGAACTCGTTGATATGAGGGTAGAAGATGGGCTCCCCCACGAGCGACAGCGCGCAGTGGCGAATTCGCAACGCCTCGGCATATCTCTCAGCCCGAACGCCCGGAACCCCTCGCATCATCTTGATCTTTTTGTAGTGACCCTCCTTGACGCCCTCGAAAATCATCTCAGGAGGGTCAACAACCCAGCGCCAAGTAGTTCCGACCGGGTTGGTGCCGTGCCTCCAGCAGAAAACACACTTGTTGGAGCAGGAGAGCGACGGTGTCGTTTCCATGCACTGATGTGAGTTGATCCCGTACAATGAGTATTTGTAGCAGCTACCTCGTCCGCGGAGCGCAGACTTGGTCCATCGGCATATCTTGACGCCGGAGTGAGATCCGACGATCGCGTAGCCTTGCTTGGTCAGTGCGGCATAGGTGGGCGAATTCCTAGCCACCATCTCCTTCACGACTGGCGCCTGAGGCGGAGTCTTCGTCTTCTTCGAAGAGCCGTACGTAGTATAGTCGACAGCTAGCGGTGCCTTCTGTTGCGCCTTGTTCGCGTCGTTCCCAGACGTGCGGATCATTTTGCCCAAGTCCTCGACGTCTTCCAGCGCCCTCGGTGCGTCGTCGTTTTCGTCATCGTCGAACAGTACTTCGCCGTCATCCTCATCCGCGACATCCTCTTGGTCGCTCTCAAAAGCGTCTCCGCTGCCGCGAACACCTTCACCCAGGCTCCCCGTCAGTGCGGCTTGGCCAATGATTTCATGGACACCAGTCGCCCACTCCTCGAATCTTTCGGCGTGGTCGCTCTTCATGTCGCCCATTCCGATGGGATAGGCTCGTTTGCGACCAGTCAGCTTCGACATCCACTTGTCCAGCTCCTTGGCCTGGAAGCAGAAGCCCTCTGTTTCGTTCGACCAGCCCTCTCTGTCGCCAAAACCGAAAACAGAGTATCCTAGTAGAGGGGCAAGGGACTCGGTGTCGATTCTAAAGTCGTGATGGGTCTCCTCCATGTGTTGCAGGAGGGTATCGTTGATCGTGTCGATGTTGTAGCTCGGAAGGAGGAAGAGATAGAAAAAGACGGCGTTTTCAGCAGACTTTGGCGGCGAGACGAAGAAATCCTCAAAGTCAATCTCCGACAAGTCGTGCAGCTCTGACTTGAGGAATTCACGTTTCGTGTCTTGAGCGAGTTGCTCTGTGGCCGCTTCCAGTTTCTTCATGTAATCGCGGGCGATGGTCTCCGTCTTGGTGGTCACGGAAGAGAAGAAGACCAAGACCTTTACCGGCCTCGTCAAGTCAACATCTTCCTTTTCTTCTCGCGACGGCTTCCTCGCGATGCCTCCTTTGATGCGCCGGGGCCCGTTCGACTTCAGAGCAGGCTTCTCGGCCGGCGGGCTTGGAGATGTTTGCGCTGATTTGGTAGCGGGCGCATTTGCCTTGTATAGCTTTGGCAGTGCAACCAATTCGTCCTTCTCTTCGTACCGGTGCAAGTAGACTCGGATTGAGACGAGGATTGCGAATGCGCACAGAATAAGAGGTGTGCGGTGGGCGTGCCACAGCTCGAGCAAGTCTAGTTTGGTTAGGCTTTGCGCAATAGTGAGGAGGACGAGAAGCATACCTGCGACTGCGGTGCCTGGGGCAAGGCCAGACAGCCACCGAGATACTTCCATGTTGACTACGCAGGCGGCGACGAACGTTCCTGAGCAGGGCGGCGCGCGTGGGAGAAGCCTGGGCAGAAGAAGTCGATGGGTGCCGGGCGGTAACGGCGATTTTCAAGGTCCCTCCGCATATTTTAGCGTGGGGTGTGAAGCGGCGGCGCCCCGAAATGTCCTTATCAATCCAAGCGTCCCCATTTGTCCACCCACCCACTGTTGTCGCATCTGGCAGAGCCTTTGTTGGCAAGACGGCGTTCATTCATTTCACCATTCTCGATCAGCCTCCAGCGCAAAATATCTCATCCGAAAAGGAGCGCCCTGTATACACACACAAATAAGGTACCTTAATTACCATAACTACCTTCGGCCAACAGATACCACGCCTCAGCACCAGCTCTATTGGTATGGCCTGTACTGCCCATACGCCTTGACTGAGGGTGAGAAATATGACCGCCAGAGTCTTCTTCCTGCTTCAAGACAGCAACTTTTTGATATCTGCCACCCGTGTAGTCTTGATCTTCGGTCCCTTCTTCTCCTTTTCCTGGAATGCCTTTCCGACCAGCTCGCGCTTCTCGGACTGGATGTCCAACACGCGCTCCTCTACGGTATTTTCTATGACGAGGCGCCAGACGCTTGTCTCGCGCCTTTGTCCCAGACGATGAACTCGATCAATGGCCTGATCCTCGACTGCCGGTGCCCACCCTGTTCAGGTCAGCGACCGCACGACACAACCGGGTGCGGGATTGACTCACAGCTATCCGAGAGAATCACCGTATCGGCAGATACAAGGTTAAGGCCAACGCTGCAGACAGCCAGACTGGCCAACATGACGCGCGTGTCTGCGTCATTGTCCAGTGCGTCTATCGCGCGGTCTCGCTTATCCGTGTTCATGCTGCCATCAATCCTGCAGAACTTGATGTCCGCACCTTTCAGCTGGTTCTGGACGATGTTCAAGAAAGAAGTCCACTGTGAAAATATGATGATTTTTGAGTCGGGCTTCTTCATTGTGGCGTTGACAATCTGGAGCATCGCCTCTGTCTTCGAACTCTGCGTGTCTGTGTCGAAGTTATCATCAGACATGCCCTCCGGTGCTGGCTCAAGGAGACGGTCCTCCGTAAGAGCGTTGCGACACATGGGGCACTTGTGCTGAATCTGGATAGCCTTGGTGATGCAAGCGCGGCAGAATACATGCTTGCAGTTCGTTATGACCGGCGCTGTTGGCACTTCGAAGCAAATAGCGCAGTCTTCTTGACTCTCCGTGTAAAGCCTGAGTGCCTCCTGCAGCAGGGCCCGATTCTTGTCGGTGAACTCCACAATTTCTTCATTTTCAAGGAGCTTCATCAGATCGTCGACGCGTTCTTTGCACAGCGTCCAGTGATTACAGCTGTCTCGAGTCAGCAACTGCACATGCAACAAAACTTCTCGTACATACGTCTGTCTGAGTCGAAGCAAACGCTCCAAAACATTCTGAAACCGACCCTTTTGGCCAGCCGAAGATTTGGATTGGAAGTCCTCCAATGCTCCACGAGCCTCGGACCTAAAACATAACTCGTCAGTATCTCGTCAAGGTCTTCCAACAGCGTCAATGGGAAACTTACAGCAACGCATCATACTTGCGTTTTTCCGACGGATGGAAGGCGATGCGATGTAAGAACTCCTTCTTTTCGGGCAGTTTGAGGTCCACAAACTTCATGTCCTTCTTACGCCGGAGGCAAATATCTTGCACGAGGGCTTGGACCACCACCTCGCCAGTGCGATCCGCCGTGGCCAGTTTGCGCGTGACATTCGTATGGAAGATTTCTGGCTGCTCAATACCTCCTGTGAGTTGCAGGAACTTGACTAGCGAGTGCAAGTCCTTGACGGAGTTGACACTAAGATTCGTCAGTCCGCAGCTCAGGTGTTCCCGAAAGGCAGCACATACATAGGAGTTCCCGTGAGGACCCAGCGGGATTTCGCCTTGATTTCGCAAGCGGCCAGGGCAACCTTCGTCTTTGCGTTTCGAATGGTGTGGCCTTCATCGAGGACTACCCGGCGCCATTCTGTGGATTTGTTCAGGAGAGCACGCTCGACTTTGGGGTCCCGCTCTCTGGCGAGCCTTCCGTAGCTTGTGATGACGACGTCGTATTGCATCAGCTCCTTAGCTGTCATCTTCTTATCACCATGATAGATCAAGACGCTTGGTGCTTGATCCGCCTTGACGTGTCTCTCGATCTGCTGCTTCCAGTTGCTCATGACGCTGACCGGCGCCACGATGAGGGTTGATCCAGGACCGCCCGTCAGAATCAAGCCGATGATTTGCAGCGTCTTTCCCAGCCCCATGTCGTCTGCGAGAATGCCTCCAGAGCAGAGGTTGGGTGGGCTTTTGCTGACGAATCCAGATGCAAGATTCCAATACAGTCCCTGGCCAGTGTGCTTCCACAGCTGGACGAGATCCTTCGCGTTCTTCTCTGGAAGTTTGGGATTCTCCTTCAAATTCATCCACGCGAGGCCCTGGAATGCCGTCAATAGAGCCCATACCTGACGTGTCTGAAGTTGGACATACCTGACGTTGATACGGCAAGAGAGTGGCCGCCAGCTGCGCAGGCTGGTCAGCAAAGGGCATTTTGGACAAGTCTTCCTCGCCAACTGCAAGGGTCTTGATGGCATCCCCTCCATTGCGAAAGTGAGCAGTGTCACTCTTCTTCATAAGATCTTCAAGCGTCAACTCGCCCTTGTCCGGAAGATCAGGCTCACCGCCGACACCATTCGTCGTCCCGCCGCCCTTCAGACCCGTCGCTATCCTGAGAGCCTCGGCCTCTTTCTTTGTCTGCTTCAACTGGGTCGCTTTGACAAGCTTGTCGGCCTTGAGGGCCTTTTCAACTCGATCACGCTCCGTCGGGTCACTTGGTCCAAAGAAGAACAGCCGGATAGGGCAGTCGAACATGCCTTTCTCTCCGGTGAGTTGGGCCTCCAGCCTAATGTCGCCGGAATCCTGCGGTACTGTTAGTCATGTGGTCGAGATACGGGGATGCCAAAGTAGGTACCATGTAGGGAGCAATCTTCTCGGCAACTTTCCGAGGCAAGTGACCGATTTGCTGATACATGACATTTTCGACTCGAATTGCGTTTGCATCGTACTACTCACGATTAGCCAACCTTCTCTCTCAATGCCGTCCAGTGTGCCAACATGCCTGGTTCTGGGGCTCTCGGTGGCACAGGACAACCTCTCCGGCAGATGCATATCCCGAATAATACCGAACTCCGACGACTTTGCCATCTTTTTTCAGGTTAGCTTTCATTCAGGCGTTAACAAGAAATAATCGGTGGATCAGCCGCACCAAAGGTCCCGTAAAGCTCTGTGGGTGGTCCGTCGTCGTCTTGGGTCAGATCAAGATATTCCGGCTCCTGCGTACCGGGCTGCGACGACGGTGAGGAGGAGCTGTACACGCGAGAGCCGCCAATGCCTGTAGAGTAGCTTGGGACGTTGTTCGCGGGCACGGACAATGCCGAGTTCAATCGCGATGGTTGGCTCTCCGCGAGCGCGGGTCGCTTGGGCTGGGACCCACGCTGGTCATAGTCGGCTGTGAGATCGATAACGTCAATGCCTCGCTTTTTGGCCGCGCGTGGCATCGTGGGCGACTTCGTGCTGGGCGTAAAGTTCGGGCTTCGTGCTTAACAAAGAAAGCCAGCGCAGGAAATGAACGAATTAGCAGCCACCTAATCTGCTCCTTCAATTCCACAAGTCGCAAGTCACCCTCACGCCCTCCGGGCGCTTCAACGATGCCACCAAGTCAAGTGCCGTGGCCCGGATCGGATGCTTTGTGGAACGCGCAGGTTAGCGTGTCTGGGCTGGCTCGAGCCAACGATGCACGCTCGGAAGCAGTTAGTGGCATTCGCCCAGGCCACGGGGCAGACGCGCCATCACGTGACTGGACATCTCTGCAGTGGGTCCTCGTTGCCACGCTTTGGGACTAGCGTAAATCACGCCATCGATGAGCCCTCCTAGAGGCGAGGGCTTAAGGGACGACGACGTCTCTCCTCCCGTCTTTTCTATTTCAACTTCACTCCACACTCATCTCGGGCTCTCGGATGCTTTCTTTGAGCTTGGGGCTTTCATTCACTACCCTTATTGTCATATAAATACCGGCGAAAAGTGCCGCTCATCTCCTCGACAACACGCCATGCCCTGGCTCCACCACTTCCCCGGCAGACGGCCAGACTCGAGCTGGCCGAGAGGGGAGAGAAAAGGAAACGCTACATGAGAAAACAGTCCGCCAAACATGGAACCGACAAAGATCGCTCTTCAACGCTAGCACTGCACCGACTGCCTACTGCCTACTGCTTCAGCAGACGGCCGTATGCTGAGTAGTAGTTGCAGCCCGGCACGTGGCTACTCTTGCCCGTCTTCTCGTCGAAGATGTTACAGCCCTCCTTGGCTACGTTGGGCGGGGTGTATACTGCAGAGTTGCAGGTCAGCCTGGAGACGAGTGTCTCTGTGGGAGGCAAGATGGCTTACGGTGCAGGGAGACGGCGAAGTCGCTGCCTTTGTTTGCGATGCGGTGCAGACCGAGCTCGTCGGCCATGTATGCCACGGCGTCTTCCTTATACGTCTTCTCCGAGATGACCGTCATAGGTCCTTGGGATGCCTCGCCTTCTGGAAAGTCATAGCGGGTCTCAGTCAGATTACCGCGCAGGATCTTCATCAGGCAGTGGGCGTTGCCGTGGTCGTGGATGGGGCTGCCCTTGCCGGGAGACCATACGAGCACCAGCTACGGCGCATGGTCAGCTGCGGTCTCCATACGATGCAGGCTTGGGGCAAGGCCGACAACTTACCAAGTTGCTCTTGCCGTTGCCTTCGTCGACGAGGTTTCTAGTGTAACCTCGGCTGCTGTCGCCGAAGGCGTACTTGGACCATTCGGCCGGGTTGCTATCATACTCGACCATGAGTCGGGTCAGGAAACCAACGTCGACATCGTCGGACGTCAGCCCCGACGAGGGACCAAGGGCTTCCTTCAACGCCAGGACCAGGCCTTCGAACCGGTCGGACGGCACGCTGCCGACGACGTTCTTGACGCCAAAGGAAACGGCGTTGGAGACGACACCAACGGCCATGGTGGATGGATGGATGTATGCTCTTGGGATAAGGGTATGGTGGATGCTATGCTGGGCTGGCAGTGCTTGCTCTGATGGAAGGCTTGGTGATTGATGGATGGGATGCCACGACACAAAGTGGACAGCACACCGACTCCTTATCGTTGCGGGGATTGGCGATGTCCCCTTCGCTGCGCCGCTGCAGTCACCTGAGCCCAAGGCAGGGCCGGTGGATAGTATTGCCGGCCTCGCACGGTGGGGCTGGCATCAACATTTTCGCTGGCGCTGCCAATGGCTTCCATCGGGTGAGTTTGTGTCGACAAAGCGGAACCCGGTGCGAGGGTTTCTCGCGCCGCGGTTGGCCAGGAGCTGCGGAAAAGCGGGTCGCGAGCCCCAAATGCAACGCCCCAGGCCAGAGCTCCGGCACGAGGGCGCGGCGTGCATCGTGCTGAAATGTACAGTGACGAAGGTGTTACGAGCTGCAAACTCTACAGTAGCGTCATGTTTGGTAACTAATTGATGGCATCTCCGTCGGTGCAGAAACGGAGTGAAACAAAGCTACGATGCGAGGTCCTGCGTAACCCTGCGCGACCCTGTGTGACCCTGAGTGACGTACCTGCGCGATGCGAGACCGGAGAGGCCGACGAAAAAGCTAAAACCTCTGGGGCGTCCCGGCACTCGGCCACCGCGCCGGACGTGCACGCCGGCTCTTCGGCTCGTTCGCCCCCGAGTGCCGTCTTGCCCCGGATCGACGGTTGTGGTAGCATTGCAGCAGCCGGCATGCGCTCAGGAACCTCACTTCGTGGGGTAAAGAGGAGAAGAGTCCGAGCGTGACGGGCCATAGAGGTTGGGGCTTCATAGCTCTGCCAGTACTCTGTAACTTTATTCCATAAGGTACCTTGCATGTTAGCATCATTGAAAAAAAAAACCCCAGGCGAAAAGAACCGTATCCTTTCGCTGTAGCTGTCATCGGAAGGGCCGACCACGCTGACACCGAAGGCCGGCGGCCGTTCCTCGAGAATCCACCCGGCACCGGCTCGCACTGGCCCCAAGCGTCGATCTCTTTTTGTGTTTCTTCAAGACTCGTAAACCCAAGGTCGTGCTGCTCTCTGTTTGTTATGCGCGCCTCTTCAAACACAAAGCCTGCAAGATGACCATCACAACCACGTCCGAGGAGTCGCGGCCGAGCGTGCCCGTCGGGTCGGCGCCGGAACAGCAGGCCGGCGCCGACACCACGCCGTGCGGCCGACAGAAGAGCAAGGAGGAGGTCGGCTGGCGGCGCATCGTGCGCAACTTCACGCCCTCGTGAGTCCCCCCCCCATCGCGCTCATGTGGGAAACAAACATGCCCTGGGTGTTGTTGTGTCTGACGCGCCGTGCAGCTGGTTCGCCGTCAACATGGGCACGGGGATAGTGTCCATCCTGCTGCACAACCTGCCCTACAACGCCGAGTGGCTGCAGTACGTCTCGTACGTCTTCTTCGCCGCCAATGTCGGCCTCTTCGCCATCTTCACCGTGCTGTCGGGGCTGCGGTACACGCTGTACCCGGAGATCTGGTGGGCCATGATCTCGCACCCGGGCCAGTCGCTGTTCCTGGGGTGCTTCCCCATGGCGTTTGCAAGTAGGTCGCCGGCTTGATATCCGTGCGTGAGCAAGAGCCCCTAGCTAACGGCTGCGCAGCCATCATCAACATGATGATCTTCAGCTGCAAGCCATGGGGCGACTGGGTCGTCTACCTCGCCTGGGCCTTCTGGTGGATCGACGTGCTGCTCTCGATGGCGACGTGCATTAGTATGCCCTTTATCGTCATGCACCGCCACAAGCCCGGCCTGCAAAACACCACGGCCGCGCTGCTGCTGCCCATTGTGCCGACCGTCGTCGCGGCTGCCTCGGGCGGCATCGTGGCCGAGGCGCTCCCGGACCATGGCCACGCCTTCACCACGCTCGTCGCCTCGTACGTCCTCTGGGGCATCGGCGAGACGCTGTCCGGCTGCGTCCTCGCCCTCTACTTCCACCGTCTGACCATCCACTCGCTGCCGCCGCGCGAGGTCATCGTGTCCGTCTTCCTGCCCGTCGGCCCGCTCGGCCAGGGAGGCTTCGGCATCCAGCAGCTCGGCAAGGTCGCGTTGAAGCTGCTGCCCGAGACGAGCATATTCCGCGCCGCGCCGCTGGACCCGAGCCGCGGCGCCGAGGTGCTCTACGTGCTCGGCGTCTTCCTCGGCCTGGTCATGTGGGGATTTGCGCTCGTCTGGGTGTCGTTTGCCCTCATCAGCCTTGCCACGACGCAGAGCTTCCCCTTCAACATGGGCTGGTGGGGGTTCACGTTCCCGCTCGGCGTCTGGGCTACCTGCACGAGCATGTTGGCTACCAACCTTGACAGCGACTTCTTCAAGATTGCCACCATGGTAGGCTTTCCCTTCTCAAACTACAGTCCCCGCCATCCCTGATTGATGCTGACTCGGAACCTCCCCAGATCATCTCACTCTCTGTCGTCCTTCTTTGGTTCATGGTCGCCACCAGGACGCTGCGCCTTGTATACACCGGCGAAATGTTCTTCGCCCCGTGTCTCAAGGACCTGCGCGAAAAGGAAGAGGCGGGGGGCTGCGATAAGAGGGTGTAGGACGATTTTTTGGGCGCGTATAAAAAGTTCGGTGATGCATTGCGTTCACTTTTCGTACATAAACACAATTTCAAGTACATGTGGTCAAGGACAGGCAGAGCGAACCGTCTCTATCGCCATTGCGAGAGCATGCGGATGCATTCCGCGTAGTTGAATATGGCGAGAATTCATACCGTGAAACAGGCTCATGTCACTTCATGTACCGGGACATGCGGCGCACTTGGCTGCCGACACCGTACAGTAGCCGAGTAATGAAGTGTGCCAGCTTGCAGAATGGCCGTTGAGGTTCGCACACGTGTATCATCTTGCTGCATGTCTATCTGCTTCTGCGACGCCACCTCGATGGGGAAGAGACGTTGACTTCTCATGGGAGCTCCATGGAAAAGCCGACAGGAAGCGGCGGCGAAGGCCATGCATGTTTTACGTCTCTATTCTGTTTCAAATTATATGAATGCCCGAAGCGAATTTACACGGTGTGAGCTTTACTGTACATGATGAACTCGCTTCCGACACTCAGCTCACTTGTAGCCACCTCGCATATGCCCAACGGATCCGTTCCAGAGCCTTCGCCTGGACTTGAATCCCTTTCATGTTGGCCAAGTCATCGAGGTCCTCCAAGAACTCCTTCCTGACGTCTCGAGGCATGAGCTTGCCCGCGAGGTCCCGCAGGACGTGCACCTCGCAGAGCAACAGACCGTGATCCTTGTAGGATAGAACATTGTTCTCCGTCGGTCTCGCCTCGGACAGAATGCGGTCGACGTTGCGGAGGATGCGAATCGCTCGGCCGGCTTTTCTGCCTTGGCGTTGCCCACTGCGGCCTCCAAAAATGCTGCGCAGGTATTGCAGGATGCCAATTGAAACCAAAACCCCTGGCGTAAGGCCAACGAAGCCAAATACCAGCTCTTGGCTCTTGAGAATTGAGTCGATACCGGTCATGGCCACTTCCAGGTCGACCTTCGTTTTCTGAACCTGAATGAGGAGGGACCGGACAAGTTCACCGCGAATTGCGCCAACGAACGGACTCTTCAGATCCTTTTCGTATGCACGCAGAACCGGCGTCACGTCCCCTTCGGCAACTTTGCTCCGTATCTCAGCGATCTGAGACTCCGAGATGGATGTGCCGTCAACAGCAAAGTGCGGCTTGTCGACCGCAAAGTCCACCACCATCCGCTCCAGGCTCTCGCGGTCGGCTTTCAGGCTGTCTCTGCTCATGATTGCAATCTCGCTCGTCTCGTCGTGGCGGATCGTCTTGATCACCTTTGCCGTGGGTTCCACAACCCAGTTGAGCCAAAAGTCCCGAACAGTGGCGCCCAGGTCGGTGATCCAGTTGACAATGTCGGCTTTGCGGTTCACCAAAATCCGTAGCACTGTGGTGGAGGAGAGAACACCGACGAGAGTGGGCAGCCAGTATCGAACAAGACGTCGTGGTCGCCCGTTGGCTTGTGCCAGGGATTGCATGGCATTGAAGTGTTCCGGCAGGGTCGTGTCGATGATGCGCAGCAGACGGCGGGCCAGAACGGCAGGGCGATCTGGGGTAACGCTGTCCTCCAGGTGGACTGATAGCTCAGGGTCCTCCTCGACACCAGCAAAGACCTTATCTTCAAAGTCGTCCGTGTTCACGTCCAGAGTGCACACCTCCTTGAGAACCACGTCCATCAAGGCAACACTCCGCTCCACCACGCCTTTGAGGTCTTGGTGGTCATGAACCTCGACTTTATCGTCCTCATGACCAAGCTGGAGGCCCTCGTCCATCAGTACACCGAGGCCGCTGGCGGTGATTTCTCTCAATTTCTTGAGCTGCGCCTGCTTCCGTCGGGCCTCGGCCCTGCAAAGGGCCACCGGGGACAGTACTTTGCGCTGAATATTCGCAAAAGAGCGTTCCCGGATGCTGTCCCGCACAATTCCGTAAAACTGGCTCCATTGCTGCGACACGCCTGTGGCTGTAGAGTCGACAAGCTCGGCTGGAGCACGCCGCATGGAAATGGAGCGCATCCGCGACCTGCTCGTCTCGTACACGTCCTGCGTCCATGCCCATAATCGCAGAGGGGACGTCTGCACGGTGTAGAGGCTGCTGTAGGTGTACGAATTGAGAACCTCGGACCAGTACCATATATCGTCGCTCAGCGGGATGATGCGTTCCAGGAGCGCGTTCAAGATGACGCCGTAGACCTGGACCGTCGCCTTGGTGACCAACAGCCACTCAATCTCGTTTTCGTAGGCGCTTTTGGCTTCGGCGTATGCAACCCTCGCAGCCCCATCGCCCTCGACGCGGTGCCTCACCGTCGGTATGCCAGACTGGACAAGGAGAGCGCGGACACGTTGTGCCGAGAGCAACGGCTGCGAGGGCGACGTCGTGCTCAGAGATTGCACAATGCGGAGAAGACGGTCTAACCGCGGAGCAGCAAAGGCACCGGCAGCGGCAAAGCCGTGCTCATCGGTGTCGGAGGCTCCATCATCGGACGAACCCTCGGACAGGACGGGGAGGCGGTCAAGATAGGCATCCAGGCGACGCACCTGGCTATGGGAAGACGGCGTCAGCAGTTGCGGTCGAACCGAGCAATAGCAGCAAGCAGAGTATTGAGCGGAGGGGGGGCGCAATGCTTACTCGGATACAAGAGACATGGTATGATGTCTAGCAACAGCTCAGGCGGAATAGCGGGATGCGGCCGTCCTCTTCCTTGAGCCCGGGCTAGCGCCGAGATTCAGGGCCTCAATCGGCATCGATCTGTCCGAGTGATGGGATTTGTGGGGGGCGGGACCGAGAGACAGGCGCGCGCAACTGGGCAAGCTGGGCTCATCACACCACGCGTGGAGAGTCGGATGTTGGAGGAGCCGATGTGGTCGACAGTTGGTTAGCAGGTCAGACGGGCAACCAACGAGGCGCGCCGCAGATAATCTAACGCTTGGCGGGGCCACCCGTTGAAGGACTCGTGTTCGGGTTCGGGACTTCGGACGGGCACAAGCTTCAGAACGTGCTGGGACGAGGAGTCGGAGGCAGAGCAGGAGGGGAAGCGATGCGAAGCGTGACGATATGCCACCAATGAGGTAATTATCAGAAGCCAGCGGCGAGTCCAGCGTCTCCCACCTGTGCTTGCCCTGGCAAGCTGGGGCCTATGAGATCATCAGTGGGCGAGCGCTGAAGAAGGGGACCGCTGAGAGGGCCACCGACCGCTGAGAGGGCCACCGACCGCTGAGAGGGCCACCGACCCTTGAAAGGGCCACCGCTGAGAGGGCCACCGCTGACAGGGCCACTGGAGACCAGGTACGAGTACGAGCACGAGCAGCAGGCAGGACCGGCGGCCAGTGTGGCGGTGGAACACGCGCCACAGTCCGCGTAGCCACAGCTCCAGCCGCGCTGCTGCCATCAGTCGATGCTGGTTCCAGCAGTGCAGCCCGGAAGACCGGGAAGCCGATTCGGTGGGTGGGCTCATTTTGCGTCGACTGCTGCCACTGGCCAGCGCGTGCTCCACCGCGCCGCCTGCCACTGAAGCGCATCGTGCTGCGCGGCAGAGGCTTGGGCCAGGGGGCCGCTACGGGGTGCGAGTGCACTGGCGCTGCGAGGCGGTACCTGCACGCCGGGCCGAACGCTTGCCCCATCTCCTGACTGGGCGGAGGCGAAAAGGCCGCCCGCATCCAATGGCGCGACTCGATGCAGACCGATAAAATCTCCCTCTCCCCCACCGACAGTCCCCTAAATCATCCATTCCATCTTCCCGCCGTCAGTCGCCGCCGCTTGGCCCTGTTGTCGTTCTTTCTTTTCTTCTCTCGTGGCCGTCGTCTTCGCGTCCTTCTCCTTGCCATTCTTCCGGTTGCAGACCGCAACGTGCTGCCGTCATGGATATGGTGTGAGTACCGCCGAAACCCCTTATCGTGGCGACCCTCTCGCTGACGCGAACAACCAGCAGCAACGCGACCGCAATGCATCTGGGCAACCAGACTCATGACTACTTCACCGTCCTCGAGGAGGTGACCAAGTACAATGTCCACCTCAACTACCTCGAGCGCCTCTGGGCCGTACGTCTCCCACCCTGCCTCGCAGGCGCACGCCGGCTCAACGGGGAAAAAAGTCCGAGGACGCTAACATGAAGATGCAGGCCTACTACCTCTGGATGGGCAACGACGCCCTCGCGACCGGTCTCATGAGCTTCGTCCTGCACGAGCTTGTCTACTTCGGCCGCTGCATCCCGTACATGCTCATGGACAAGATCCCCTACTTCCGCAAGTACAAGATCCAGAACCAGAAGATCCCCACGCTCAAGGAGCAGTGGGACTGCGCCGCCATCGTCCTCGTCAGCCATTTCACCGCCGAACTGCCCCAGATCTGGTTCTTCCACCCCATCGCTACCTACTTCGGCATGGATTACGGCGTTCCTTTCCCTTCTTTCCTCAAGATGGCTATTCAGATCTCCATCTGCTTCATCATGGAGGACGCCTGGCACTACTGGTTCCACCGAACGCTGCACTACGGACCGCTCTACAAGGCCATCCACAAGATGCACCACACCTACTCGGCTCCCTTCGGCCTCGCCGCCGAGTACGCGTCGCCCATTGAGACTATGTTGCTCGGCATCGGTGTCGTGGGCGCTCCCATCGTCCTGCTCAAGGTCACTGGCGAACTTCACCTCTTCACCATGTACGTGTGGATCATCCTCCGCCTCTTCCAGGCCATCGACGCCCACAGCGGGTACGACTTCCCCTGGAGCTTGCGCCACTTCCTCCCCGTCTGGGCCGGTGCTGAGCATCACGACTTGCACCACGAGAAGTTCATCGGCAACTACGCTTCCAGCTTCCGCTGGTGGGACTACTGCCTGGACACCGAGGCCGGCGCCGAGGCGCACAAGCGCAGACGCGAGAAGAAGCTCCAGGCCATCAGAGATGCCAAGAAGCAGCAATGAGCGTCCACGGGCCCTCGATGCTGCTGCGACGCATTGAACTAGCCGACATCGCGATCGGAGGGGGACGGGTGAAAGGTCACCAAGAAGAAATAGATTAATGGTCAACTATGACAGTCATGCCGGCCTCAGGGGCAGCGGTGATATTCGCATGGCGTTTGGGAAGTGCGAACTGAGTACGACATTCATACTTTCTGTATATACATGGTAACACGCCTGGGGGAGGCTTAGACAAACACTTATAATAAAACTCAGACCGCTCGTTACAAAAGCACTTTCATTTGGAACGTTTGCGTGCTGAGGCCGTCATTCTCGTGTGCGATGCAATTCCATCAAACTCACTTTTTCGGAGTACAACAGTCTCCCGCAGCAGTCGCCACCTTGTCAGCGAGATCCCGGGTCGTACAGCTGGCCGGCTCGGGTTCCGTCTCTCCGAAGTCCTTGGCGATGGCGTCGCAGGCGGCTGCCATGCTAATGTCCTTCTCGGAGAGGCCCTGCGGGTTATGCGTCGTCCAGCGAATGAACGTCGTGTTGTATACCTGCTGAATGTCAGGCCGAAAACACGCAGATTGAAAGGACAGTCGGAGAGGAGACGCACGTTCGACCATTCCGGGTGGTGGTTCTTGACTTTGCACAACAGAGACACAGAGGTCATGAAGTCCTGCGTAACGGATGAGAAAGGCTTGGTCTACAATGCTGCCAAAAGCAGGCTGGCATGAGTTACCCAGGTCTTTGCAAAAGTCTTGAACTTGAAGCTTCGCTCGAGAGCTTGACCCTCGGACGCCAGCGTCCAACGGCCGCCGAATTCTGAGAGCAGTGCTGTCAGAGCTGGCGTGGCGGTCGCCTCGTCGGTGCCGGGGGAGAAGCGCGGCTGCATGTCTGCCAAGTGCCGCCTTGATGCCGGGACGAGTCTCGAAGCTGTGGACGGAGGTAGGCGACGGAGCCTCGGGAGCAGGCGAGACATGGTGGGATGTCGTTGGAACATTCGAGGTGCAGGTGTGAAGCTTGGGACTATGTGATGCAAGATGTCCCATCCGTTGCCCCACATGCAATGTATTGGCTGCTATCGATTCTTCGATTGTGCCGCCGCATCGATGAGAAAATCCGGTGTCCTGCTACAAGATTTTAGAGTCGCTCCTTGTTGATGAAGCGACATCGAGAGTGTTGTGTTTCAATAGCTGCGATGTTTGGATTTTGCCCCGAGGATGTGATACGCCGGGGATGGCAGCTATCCCAAGCAGGTCTATCTGCTTGCCCAGATTGATGGCCATTGAAACTTTGTTCAAATTCAATCAGCGCCTAGTCCTCGCTTGCTTTTCTGTTGGAAACTCTTGTATGTACGCTATTGATTCATCATCATTCTGTGATACCAGATGTTCCGATGACTGGTATCAGTGTTGAAGCATCTCAAAGTACCCGCCGTCGCTACCCTAGACTCGAAGACCCTCGATATACGCAAAAGGTACGCAACCCAAGACGTGAGCTAATAAGAGCGTAAACACAACACAAAGAAGCGGTGTACATACAAATGCGTACATAGGGAGTATTGAGTGCATGAACTCCGTGGAAAAGGTACAACCATCGTGGGCATCTGAATGCTCCAAGCGGGTTGTTGACCCATGTCCTTATCCGAATGAGTCCCTTGGACTGATAGCACTGTCGGCCGCCGCGCTCATGGAGCAGAATGGGACACAATCATCCTTGTAGTGCATTCGCGTGGTATCACACCATGTCACGCAAGATGCGTGCAAGTCCGGCGAAGAGGATGGGTACTCAACATTCTGGGTTCACCTTTTCAGGCCTCGTCTGCGCTCGCAGGCAATGTGACGGGTATTTGAGTTAACCGGCCGAGAATGTGGAACGGCTGCCTTCTTTGCTTGCAGCATATAATGCAACTCGGCATTTCCTGCCTTATTATCTGCAGTAGCCAGCAGGAGCAGGCGCAGCCCGGAGCTCCGCTCTACGCCCCGTCGCCCCTGCTCGCCTCCCGTCCAGCCTCCCCGTCAAGTCTCCGCGTTGCTGACAAACCGATCTCCGTCAACCTCGACAGCCTGCCGCTGATATCCTGGCGGTGCGCGTGCAATCAATCCCATCGCGTGTGACGAAAGGGGCTGACAGAGGAAACCGAGGCCGCTGCCCGGCGCACGACAGCCGCTGATACTGGACGGCAGGGAGCACGCAGAGGGCGAGGCGCGGAACCAGCTCAGCAACGAGGGCCCGGCGCTCGACCTTCGGTGCGGTACCCTCCACAACTCCGCAACACCGTCTCCTCGGACACATCCCCCCAGCCACCGGCCGCCCGAACTGGTAGGAGGCCAAGCAGCTGCGGCGTGCCTTGTTGGGTGGTCGTTGGGTTGCTCCGAACCTTACATAATCGCCATTCCGGGCTTCCGACACGCGCCCCCGCCCCTCGCCCGCCGCCAGCGAGTCACAAACAAGTGTCAACCCTGGGCGTCCCGCGTTCGTCTGTCCCTCCATTTCTTCACGTCAGCAGCCTCGATTCTTGCGTAGTCATCCTCGTTCCGCATCCTCGATGCTGAGTCAGAAATCCCGAGCAATGCAGTCCACGGGCGCCAGCAACCAAGGTCAGTAGATACGATTCGTCTTCTCTTGTCTCTGAGACTGGCCTGAGAATCCGATGCGAGCTTGCTAGTCGCACGTCGCGTCGCTGTGCATTGGGCCCTTGATCGCCGTTGCAGGTGCATCGCCATCGCCTACGGCTTCATTTACACCCAAGCAGCCGCTTATTGTCTGGCGCGACCGTTGCGGGACTCCCGCCTGGCCGTTGTTTATTCAGTTGCAGCTCGCCGGCGCATTTCCACGACGTCCGCTGCAATTGTCTCCCGTCGCTGACACCTTGCCTCTTCCTAAACAGAGCAGCACTTGCGCGCGCAGCTTGAGCTTTTGCAGAACCACGACGCCGACCCCTCGTCCGCCCCGGGCTCGCGCGACACGAGGGCCGCTTCGTCCCACTCGCCTTCGTCGCGTCCCGCGAATGGATACGACCATTTGGCCGCTGCTTCACACGACGCCGCTCGCGCTATAGCCTCCAAGACCGAGGCCGAATCGCACATCCATCCCGACCTCCGCGGCCCTCCCAGCCGCGGCGCACCAACCCCCGACATGATGCCCATGGCCCCCCCTTCCGGCCATAGCCCCGGCTCGGCCCCGGCTCCTGCGCCGAGCGCGTCCCTAGCTCCTGCGCCGGCCACCTCGCCTCTGGATATGGACCTGGACGGCTCGCCTGACGGCCGAAAGGCGAAAAGAGAGCTGTCACAGTCTAAACGTGCGGCGCAAAACCGAGCAGCACAGGTAAGATGGACTTGCGACATGTTGGCCCTGTCCGACCATCTCCCGTCGATTTCGTGCCGACGCTGACCCGTGCCGGCATAGAGAGCATTCCGTCAGCGCAAGGAAGGCTATATCAAGAAACTCGAGCAGCAGGTGCGCGAGTACAACGACATGGAACAGACCTTCAAGGCCATGCAGTCGGAAAATTACGCGCTCAGGGAGTATGTCATCCACCTGCAATCAAGACTGCTTGATGTCCAGGGCGAGTTCCCTCAGCCCCCGCCGAATATCAACCTCTCTCAGCCCCCGGCTCAGCCGCCACAGCCGCCGCCTCCAGCCGCCGGTTTGGAGCAGGCAGCCAGCAACCCTGGCGCAGGTACGCCTCTCGAAGCCGTCGCCCAGGCTGTGGCGGGACTTGCTGCTCAGGAGCAGATGGCGGGGAACCAGTCGCCGTACGCCGAGGGCGGTGAAGAAGACACGCGGTCGGCCGAGGAGATTAATAGACAACTCAAGACGGAGCCGGAATTCAAGGCAGAGCCAGGATCCACCCAGTCGTAGGGCGCTCTGGCTGCGAACCTCGGGCTCTCATTTTATCGGCGTTGAAGGCACTTCTGATTATCTAGCAGGGCTGCTCAACGAGGTGTTTATTGCGGCGTTCCGGTTTTTCTATATCTTTTGCGCAGGGAGGGAGGTCCTAGGGAGGCTGCGAGAGGTCTTCGACGAAGATAGTAGCGAGGATGTTGGCACGAAATGAGGATGTGTGTTGATTCAACTCGCAAGCAATTGGGGTTTGGCCGAGCCGACGATGATATTTGTAGAGGATGTGTTATCGGAAATTATCTGGTAGTTGAATCGAGCCCTGGGACACGACTTGATCTGCCACTGCACGGAGAACGTAACGGATGCCACCGCGAGAGATGATAGGGTCATGAAACACGTTTCTAATTTGGCACGAAGAAAAGAGCGCAGGCGAGGCATTACTACCGATATCCCATACATGAAAACCGACATTCTCCACAGACTCCCTGTTTCCCAACCAAATCAAGCGTATGAATTGCCCATATCGTGTTCCTGAAGAGAAGCGTGTCAGCATCGATTTTGCTCGAGCCGGCTGAGGGAAGGGGAGGGGCGGGGGGCTTACCTTGATATAATCCGGACCCTTTTCCTGGTACTCCTCCTTGGAGATCCTCGCCTGCTTCCACGCCGGTGAGCCCGCCCACCCGGCGGCACCCTTCCATGCGTCGAGGCACGCATCGCCGGCCCGGCGGACGACGAGGGGCGCGTCGGCGGGCAGCAGAGCGCGCAGGCCATCGCGGACGCGGTCGTCAAAGTTGCGGAACAGGGTGTTGCCGCCGGTGAGGAAGATGTCGCGCAGGAAGTCGTCGCGATTCGGAACGCCGGCGAGGCGCTGGTTGAGCACGTCGCCGGCGATCTCGACGATGCCGGCCTGGTCGACGCCGGCAATGGAGGGGCGGAAGACGATCTCGGGCACGCGGATGCGCTCGACGTTGAGGTGAATCTGGTTGAGCTCGGCCTGGGAGGCCGGGTTGAAGGGGCGCGGCCCGCGGGTGAAGGCGTGGAGGAGGGACTTGGACCAGTCGGACTGAGCCTCCTGAGTCTGCTCGTAGTCGAATTCGGCGTCGTACTTGAGGAGGTCCTGCTCGAGCTCCTTGAGGTTGGACGCGAGGTCCTCTTCCTCCTGCTCGTCGTCGCTGTTCTCGCCGACGGCAATCTGTCGGTAGACGCCCCAGTCGTCGTCGTTGGCGCCAAAGGTGTCGTCGTCGCCACCCCTCCGGCGTTTCTTGGTCGGCGTGTCCGAGGCGAGGTTGGCGATGCTCTTCATGCGAATCTGCGAGGCGAGCGACTTGCGGTTGCCCAGGTCTGCCTTAAGGCGATCGCGCTCCTTGATCTTCTGGAGCGTCTCCAAGCGCGCCTGTCGCTTGTCATTCAGCCAGCCTTCCAGGTCGTTATCGCGGCGCTCATTATCCAGACGCTCCTCCTCGGCGATGCGTGCCTTCTCCGCCTCCTTTTCAGCCTTGGCTCGGGCCCTGGCTTCGTGATTAGACTTCATCAGCCGCTGCAGCCGCTTCTGCTTCAGCTGAGCTTCGTCCAACTGGTCGTCTGGGATGTCCAAAAGGCTGAAGTCAGGCTGCTCCTGTTCCTCCTCTGGATCCCCACCGACATCCTTCGTGCGTGCCTTCTTGATCGACTTTTCCAGCTCCTTGATGATCTTTTCCAACTGCGCCTCATCCTTGATGTCATGGCTGTCGAGCTGGCGCCGCGTCTCCTTCTTGGTCTCGTCTACCAGCCGGCTCTGCAGATTCTTGTAGTACTCGAGGTCTTGCTCCTTTTTGATGAGTTTCTCCAAGCGCATCTTGGCAGCCTGTTCTTGCAGTCTCCGGCCACTTTCCTTTTTCCGCTCTGCTATCCGCGCAAGCTCCTCTTCCGTCTTCTGGACGACGACTTCCTCGGTGTAGGGGTACTGGATAACCACATCTCGGTCCTCGAGGCCGGTCCAGTCGAGATAGCTCCGGATTTCGTTATCGTAGTCTTTGGAGACGTAGCAGTGATCCTTGATCATGTGCTCGGCTTGCGATAGGTTGAGCTTGCCCGCGAACGCAGGGTACTTTAATCGGATCAGCTTGAGGAGGTACTCTGCGCCGTGGTAGCCACCCCAGTTCAGACGTATGGCTTGAGCGAGCATGGCTTTCGAATTGTAAACAGGTATTACGTGAGTCGAAGTATGGGACGAGGAGACGACAAGGCCGGTGTTGCCCTGGTTGTGTCTGTAAGAGAAGAGGGAATCAATGCCATACGCCAAAGACGGTGCGCCATAGCATTCAAAAATGATTTCTGTCATTGCTATCGGTAGCTCGTCAGCTGAGTAAGAGATAGACAACGTGCCGCAGTGTGTACTCACATTTCCTCGAATAGGGCAAGTTGGCCACGGCCTCTGTCATGACGACGGGAGCATCAATTGACCCATTCGCGTCATTCATGCCGAGCTTGAGGAATATGTAGTCCAAGACGTGCTCGGTGACGTCCCAGTTGCTGACGATGCCGGTGCCAGCTTCAAAGGCGTTCCGGATGTGCCCTTTGGCATTTGTGTCGGCGTAGCAGTCGTACCCGGCAAAGGAAAAGGTCTTGCCCAGCTTTCGGTCGCGGTACTTGGACATGATCGGCGGCATGCTGAAGCGTGGCGATGACTCGAACGACCAGCCAGCTCGGACAGAAGACGATCCTTGAACATAGAGGTTAGCCAGGGAAGAGGCAAGCTTCGCCGCGGCCACGAACCATTGTCAATCACGATGGCAGCGCTGCCCTGCTGCTCGAGCGCTCTCTTACGCCCATCGCCCTGAGGGGCAATGTATTTCTCGAACCGCGTCTCCTTGACGGGGAAGATGTTGGCGGGCGGGTAGGTCTTGTCTGTCGCCGGCGGGCGCGGCCCATCCTCGACGGCCGAGGGAGCCATAGCTGGTGTCGCAAGTGGGATTTGTCGCGAGAGGATCAGGCGTTCATGTTGAGGACGAGGTGAGCAGTGGCGCGGGCGGTGTAGTTGGGATGGCGAACGCGCAGGCGCCGATTAGTTCAGAGCTCGACTTTGGCGGCGTTTTGGCGGGTGTCGAGCATCGCACGGCGGAAGAGAACACAGGCAGGCCAGTGCGAGGCTGCGAGGCTGATGACGGGAGACGCCCTGATGGTGGGTCCAGGGATGCGCTAGCCCCTGCAGCCAGTAACACCAGCGTTGCGTTGCGCTGTGCTGCAGCTACTTACGTGCACGCGTCTGGGTCTGGAGGACAATGGCTGGAGATACACGGTCGGACACGGCATACGGAGAACCGGAAGACATGATCATGGTGATTTATTCCGTTCTTCATAACTTCATTAGGCGCGTTCTTTCTCCGTTGAGATCTCTTAATGCATATTCCAATACTTTCCCCATGCTCGCTTCATCCATTACACACTGGACCACCCATGGCAACCCACCGTCATGATGGCGGCTTCAGATTGCCCGTTGCTAATTTGACGACGTCAGGAAAGGGCACAGCAAATATTTGCAACCAGGGCGTACCTTCGAGGTGGAATAGCACGTTGGACTGGTAATTCTTGAACATTTGAGCAACCAGCTCGACGTTCATGTTTTCGATGTTGATATCCTTCATCACGGTGTTAGATTTCAATGCCCATTGAGAAGTCAGTGACGCGAGCGACTTACCTGAAGACTCTTATTCATGACTACAACAGCCTCGTTCAGCTTTTCCTGCAAGAAATCAGCTGAGCTCTGGTTGCGTCTATGCCAAGCGCGTCACGCCGTACCACGTTGGTGATGATGCGGGACAACAGGAGGTTCTGCTGATGCTCGTGTGGGCTCTCCTGCTTAATGGTCAGTGAACCATGATCGACAATGGATTTGCTCGTTCGACAGAGCCTGACCATTTTGACCTTTGCTACGCGCCAACGCGAAGCAAAGCTGGATTTGATTGTTGGCGGTTGGAAGTGCGAAGGGAAGCGTGGGGCGGTGCCTTGGTCGTGGCCGTCGCGGGACAGTGGCAACACCACTGTAGGCACGGTGAGGCAAGGCGTGGCCGAATCTTGGGTCGCCGTCACCGTCTCCTCCAGCTTTCCTCCGCAGGCAAAGCAGCCCAGCGTCCATCACCTACCTTGCGACACAGACAATCTCCCAGATTGACACAGAGCTCGCCATCGCGGATTGCGCAGCACAGTTCGGTAACATGGCCGCCCCCACAGAGGCGCAGATTGCGCACCAGCAACTCATCGAGCAGCTCGACATCCACGCCATCCACAAGAACTTCCGCAACCCCAACTGGCGGCCCAACCAGCGTCGCAACAAGAACCTCAAGGCCATCATGGGCGACGCTTCTAGAAGAGAAGCGTCCGCGTTGGCGACGCCCCAGGATGCCAGCGGCGGCGCCACGCCAGACGACGATGGCCTCTCCACCAGCGGCACTTCGACGCCTGCGATGAGCTCCAACGATAACAACAACGCCCCGAACCTAGCCCAGGCGTCGCGCAACCTATCAAAACTCGTGCTGGAGAAGAGCCTGAAGCAAGCCGGTACCGGCACAGCCCCGAGCGCGACATACAGCAACATCGAATCGGCGCCCTCGCTGGCACACTCGAAGCGCTACTGCGACGTCACGGGCCTCCCTGCGCCGTACCTCGATCCTAAGACGCGGATGCGCTATCACAACAGAGAGGTGTTTGGGTTGATACGAACGCTGCCGCAGACGTCGGCGGAGCTGTTTCTCGAGGCACGCAGCGCGCACACCGTCTTGAAGTGAACCGTGGGACCATCATCAGCCGCAGCAGCGGTTACGAGTACGGGAACTGGAACTAAGGAGAAGCATCGACAAGCCGCGAGACGAGTGCCGACTTCTTATGCCGACACAGCGGGTGATACGGAAAGGCACGGCGCGGAGGAAGAGTGTCCGACCAACAAAGTCAAGCCCCGACTATGCACCCTGAGCCTTTCGGCAGAGGGATGGCAGTTGACGCTCCGGCTTAATCGTGATCTGGGTGGTTTGTTCTCTGCCAGGTCGACATATACCGAGAACGTATGGAAGACGGATCTCAGTTGCCAAAGCAAAGTGCTTTTGGCCGTCGAGGCATGTAAAATAGCTGTATGACCACAATATAACAGCGGTTGACTTCACAATCTCAAGCCTGCCACTTGCGTCAACGGGCTCAAAGCTCTTGTCGACGCATGAGACCTGAATTTGGAGCCTGAGCGAGCACCAAAGTTTCCATGTAGAGGATTGCTGCCTCGGTCTGGCTGATCCTTTGCTCACGGCATTACGCAATGCACCTGCACTTGCACGTGCACATGCGTCGACAGATGTTTTGTGAGCTTCGAAGGCGCTGCTATTGTCAGAATGCATCGTCGGGGCGTCTCCAAAAGCGCACAAGCACGACGGCAAACGGCAAGTCGTGAGATGCAGCGTTCAAGATGCAGGATCCAGGTCGAACTGTGAAATTTGCTGCCAGCTTTCGGTACGCAAGCCCGCAGTGGGGCGCGTGTGCCCCTGTCAATCAACTCCAAAAGCTACCTTAGGGAGCTCACGCCGCTTTTACTCCGCTCAATGTATTCTTGAACTTGTAAACCAGGTGCGCAGGTAGACCATTCCAGGAGAACTCAACCTTTTGAATGGTTGACGAAAGATAATCAGGAGTAGTTATGTTTGAGCATCATGAACCCAAGACTTTTGGATAATGCAAGGAAGAGACAAAGGCATCGTTATCGAAAGCTTCCAGCGTGACCGCAAGACGGCGCAGCATCTCCCCAGCCACGCAGTGACACAAGTCACGGGGAGCACCTCCGACACATAAAGTATGAGGGCTCCAGAAAATATCACTTTAGGGAATTGATACTGCTCGGCCCGGTTTGAATAAGTAGTCAACGCAAGACGAACAAGTCAACTTGGACCCGTTACAAGCCGTGCAGTCACATGACCATGGAGCCTCTTAGAGCAGCGCTGACGCTAAACCCGAAACGCGCAAACCGCAGGAATTCCCGGCCGTTGAACTCGAGAGACCCTGATTGCCAAAGTGTCCTCGTATTGTCGACAGACAGCTGTCAAGATCCCAACGTCTCGCGACCTCTTCTCGCCGCAGAGCTCCTTTGTGCGAACCAACTCGCCCCACGTTTCAGCCAAATCCTCGACAGCTCGAATTATCCACACGGAAGCCAAGAACAAACGCTGCAAAGATGTCGATGTGGCTCTCGGACTCCCAGAGTACGTAGCTCTTCCCCTACTCCAGGCGA
Organism: Tolypocladium endophyticum; assembly: GCA_024339985.1. NCBI lineage: Eukaryota > Fungi > Ascomycota > Sordariomycetes > Hypocreales > Ophiocordycipitaceae > Tolypocladium > Tolypocladium endophyticum. The sequence goes on from JALHBW010000106.1 coordinate 214,394, forward strand.
TCACCATCTGGCGCACTTCGCGACGCAAACGATAGTCCAACTTCTCCTTAAAACGATGGAGGCTAACATGACCATTAGAGATTGGGGTGGTTTTCTGCTCTGGCGGTAGGTATGCACCCTGTAGGAGCTTCGGCGCATACTGGCACGGACACTGATCGATTTGCCCCTTGCACAGGAGGTCTATTCCTCATAGGAGGAGTGATGCTCTTCTTTGATCGCGCCATGTAGGTGTTGCTCTACCCTTCAAGAAGAATGGTCGCCCAGTTGCTAACGCGCACAGGCTTGCGATGGGAAACGTACGCGACCTCCTCAACCCCTGACATCAGCGCGACGAAATTGTCCAACTGACCACGTTCTCGCATCAGATCCTTTTCCTCATCGGCCTCACAATCATCATCGGACCGCAAAAGACACTGCTCTTTTTCGCGCGGAAGCAAAAAGCCAAAGGCACAGCAGCGTTCTTCGCCGGCTTGGCGCTGATCCTGATACGGTGGACGTTCATCGGTTTCTTCGTCGAGCTGTACGGCATCTTCGTCCTGTTTGGCGACTTCTTGGGAACCATTGCTGGATTTGCGCGGGGGCTGCCAGTCGTGGGGCCGTACATCGGCCTGCTGGTGGACAGAATGGGCTTGGGACGCAGAAACGCCGAACTGCCCGTATGACGCGGACACCGAGAGAGCGCAACAAAGTCGCGCATTTCGAGATCGTCTGCAATGAGCCAGTCGGACTTGTGGAAGAAAGATCGCAAGATGAAGGCAACGGGAGACCATGAATCGAACTCGCCGCTGCCGAGGTCCTGGTGTGGCCCAAACGAGGGCGTCGTGAGGTTAGTGGACCGCAGATCTATTGTACCAACACTACATGCCATCACTGGCAGACTGGTTCCGAGGGCTCAAATTGAGTCGTAGAGGCTAGGGCGTACACTAGATCCCATAAGAATGGAACCACACGACCTAGACTGCCCATGTTAAATAGGCAGAGCACGTTAAATGCATCCATGGTGGCCAAAGAATATTATTTTCATCCCTCGGCACAGACGCTTAAGGTCCAGACCTTCACGCCTTCGCTTCACCAACAATCTACCTCGTCCTTGGCGGAACTGTTGAGTGCCCAACTGCGCATCCACGCTACGCCAGGAAATCCACCACATCTTCTGAAATGTCCCCATCACGGCATCTTACCCCCCATCTGCATCTAGTATCCTTGGCCGATGAGATAGTCGGCCAAATTCTCAACAGTAGAAGTAGCGTTGCCAGCCTGCTGAGCCTCGCCGTGGTGGCCAACGACGATGGCCTGCTTGGTCTTGGCAACAGCGACGCCGAGTCGGCCCTGTTGATACACGCCACGCATTAGCATGAACTTCGCCCCGACCCTGATGCGCGGATCATGCACGTACCGATCGCGCGTAGATACTCCGGTCCTCGGCGCGAGCCATGACGTATCGGCTGCCCGCGATGTAGAGGCCGTCGGCAAAGGCCTTGTCCTTGGCAGCACCGTCGCCGCTGACGATGGCGGAGATGGCCTTCATCTCCTCTGGCTTGAGCTTTGGTTTCTCTCCATCAGCTTCCACCTTATCGTGACGGCTGTGGCCGCGGATGCCAGGTACATACCTCAAAGCCGGCCGAGGTAGCCCAGGCGCTGTCTCCCGCGGCGCTGATAATGGCGGCCTTGTCTACGTGGCCGGTGCCAACCAGGCTGATTTCCCCCCTGTCAGTATTGCCTGTCCACGGCTAACGCAAGAGCGGCGCTCGCGAAAGGAGCCAAGATGCGATTTACCTGGTGTCAATATACGCTGCGGGCGAGGGTTGTCAGCTATCTCCATCGCGTTTTGTCGTCAGGAGGGGTCGACTGGATGGCGGTGGACGAACCTTGCCACGACATGGTTGCGAGCTTGGGAGCTCAAGCTCAAGCCCAAGAAAAGCAGAAGTATGGGAGGTCTAGGTCGGGAGAGACGACGTCGCAGCTGAGGCCGTAATGCTCTGGTAGCGGCGAAGAGATTGGGAGCTCGAGAGAGTGTGTGGGATGGAGTCGATGAAATCAGTCGAGCGCGACGCTGCCCCTCTGTGAGGTAGGTCTCCGAATTTGTTATGGATGTCCCGTCAACGGCGCACCCGACCATTGGCCCGCGCAGAGGTTCCCCGCCGCAGCTTTTGAAAGGAGGGGTACCTTCACCCCACCATGGCTGACCGACACAGCGCTGAAGGCAGCCGCTGACGGAGCTCCAAGCTCCCGAGCTCCCGCCCAGCCGCTGGGTGATGGTGTCGGCGCTGTTATTTTTACCGCTCGTTTTAGCGCTCCCGTGCCGCGAACACTCTGCGGTGACAATGACGACACCCGCCATTGAAGGCGGGAGTTCGGCAGCGTGCAGGGTAAGGTAGTACTGGGGATGCCTGGCGCCTGTGTCGCTGGATTGCGAGGCTCTGTCGACTAGGCTGCGGCTTTGCGATGAAGCCTAGAGGCTGGATGACCAGGCAGTTCAGCACTGGTACGCCTGATCCCTCGAGCTGGCGCACGCGTTGTGCCTAGAAACTTGAACGAATGCTTGATGGTTGATCTGTTTGCCAGATGTCGCTGTCTACTGGGTCCCGGTCATCGACTCCTTCTCCGAGCCAGGAGATATGAGTGGCGGTCCACAATGTATACATCCATGGATGCGTTCAGCCAGAACGTCGGCATCCATCCAGGCATTCAACGCCCCCGTGGCTTTAGTCTTCGAGAACACAGACTCAAAGAAGCACCTACTGAATGTCTTCTATGCGCGGAACACATAGATAAGTGTAATCGCGATATTTTCGGCTTACTTACGCGCTTGCTGTTCAGAAGCGGCCCTACGAACATGATACAGAGCCTCCTAGACTCTCATGGTTGGCTTCGCGGGCGGGACTGCGCGTCAGACAAAATTCAAGTTATCCTGCTGCGGTCGTTGCGACCATACATAGCATGAGAGCTAATCATGGAGTCATCCGACCACCCGCTCGTCGTCCCTCAGTGCAACCGCCATGGGTTTGACGGCGGTAGTGGGTAGCTTCGTTTCGGCCCGGTCCAAGAGGCCAAGAACTATATGTGAATAAGTGGGCGGCAGCAGACGACACGCGCGAAGACGTCTTCGCAATCATTGAGGGCAGCTTTCGAAACGGATCGTAGCTGACAAGCCCGAAACTCTCTAGCCCGAGACACAGGGTTTCAATCCCGCAGCGTTCATGATCAGGCTGCGCGTGTTTGGCGCAGAGGGACGGCCGAGACACTGTGGCTTCGTCCCTTCAGTCGACTGTCGATGTCGAGCCTGTTTCAACCAGCCAAAAGCGGCGCCTCAGGAGGCGACTAATAGGGTAGGCCGACAGGCTAGCTGCGGGGGGCCCATCCGCCGCCTTCTGCTGTCATTTCCTGAGCCGATCAAGGAGCTTCCAGGCGGCCTCGCGCCTCAGGCACCTAGGCTGCATTCGGTATCAGCTTTCAGGGGCTCCAGTAGGGGCTTCTTCGGCGCCTTCTCGAATGTTGGGCGTGCCGGGGTTGGTCACTCAATTTGCATCTCGCCCGAGAGCCATCGTCAACCAGGTCTTCCCAGCAAGCTCATGCCCGCCTACTGAATCGCATGACACGCACCAGACAAGCGTCTCTGGCAAGCTCGTTTGCTCGGCCCCTTGGAGGAGATCCGAGGGGCCATCCCAGCTTACACGCAGCTTACACTACCACCAGCCCAGGTTCCCGAAACCACCAAGGCCCACGCGTGCCCCTTGAACCAGGGTACTTCCCCAAGCCCGCCGGCTACGTTGGCGATCAGATCCCAGCGGTCGGGATGTCCGTCCCATCAACCTCAAACAAGTTGTCAAGCAGCGCTTGTCAAATCAGCCCGGATTGGCACTGCTGCCAAGCCTTTGGGAGAATGAGTCCCTGGTGCATACACGCATCGCAACCTCAACCAGGCATGGCATTGACCTCCGTGCCTCCAAAACAAGAGGCTTTTCGAGTGCTGCCGGGCCAAATTCGGGCCCGAGCCTGGGGTTCACTTCCTGGCTGGCGGTACGAGCTGTTGGATTTTCCATGGCCCCTTCCGCGGTGTACGCGTTCGTCGACCTTGCTTCCTGCTCTCCGCACCTGGCCCTTCATACATCCGAAACTCAGCGGCCAGCAGAGTTGCTGGTTACACAGCGGCCCTCTCTTCATCCCTAGCAATTTCAATGTCCCTTTTGAGTGCAGATGGTCAGAGGAGTCGCTGTCGCAGACCCCTGGGCCACGACTGCGCGAGTACAACGTACTGAGCAGATAGCTCGTCACCCCACGGGCAAAGTGGCGCCCGAACTAGGCATCTTAGCATCCTGCCCGATGGTGGGCTTGCCCGGAGGAGGGGCTTACACGGATAAGTGCCGCCCGGAGTTCCCTGGGTACGGTCCCGTCAGTACTTAGGTAGGTTGTTAATCAAGACCGCCCCCATGCCCTCCTTTTGACGGAAGGCACAGACTGCGGTCGCGCTTCAAGAATGCCCTTGAACCTCGCTCGGTCCCCTTCTACCGCGGGTGTTGCTCCCTATAACGCATCGAAAAGTCCCATGGCGTTGCGTTCGCGGACCTCGCCTGCAGTAGAGGGCCAGCATATAAGCTCCGTAGGAGAATTCGACAGCAGCCCGGGACTTCGGAGCCCAGACTCGACGACAGTACCCCGGAGATGGCCGTCGGTTGCCAAAGTTGAACAGAAAAGGAACTTCAGGTCATACCACAAACCCATTCGAGCCGAAGCGTCCTCGTCACAGCTGAGCTTGTCTATTTCACCTGTGGACAAGCACGCCACCTCGAGCAGCTTGTCACCCAACGACGCTCCAGAAACCGGAATAATCGCCATCGGCATGGCTTTAGGGAGCCCGACGCAATCCCCTGACGATACCATGACAGCCTGGCGACCCCAATTCATGACGACCGTAACGGCAGGCACGTCTGATTCCCAAAGCCCCGGCAACGAGGACTTCTCAAAATCCAAGCCTCGGAAATGGGGGATATTTGCAAGATCGAAGTCCAAGAGGGGGAGAGGGCCCGATGCCGTTCAGGGCCAACCGATGAGCGCTGCCTCTCCGACTGGTCTTGCTCGAACCATGTCAAGTGCTGTTGGGCCTCGCGCAAATTTGGACAGTAGGGTCCAAGAGGCAAAAGGCGAGACCGTGTCTCCTAGATTCAAGCCCATTAGCAGGTCGCACACGGCACCCACGATGGGCATGCGGACCAATGCCCAGCCATCAATCCCACGGAAAGCGATCGCCCCCGTACCACCAGCCAAGGACAACGAAAAAACATCTCATCGGAAAAGGGGAAATACGCTGGGAGTCTCTCAACCATCGTCTGAGTCTCCTCTGGGCGAGAGTTTCTTGGATGTCGAAATCCCAGACATCACGATGGAACGATACAGCATCATGTTCGGTCACCTCCTTCAGAATCGCAGCGCCTCTTCTCTCCTGGCGCGAAGACAAGCGACGCAGGACAGGTTAAAAGCCATTAAAGAAGGGGAGTTTAATTCCCAGCAGTTGGAAAAGGGAAAACCGCCACCGCGAGTTCCACCGAAAATACCACCAATGCAACTGGCCACTCCGGACAGGGGCGCCGCTCGTCGACTGTCTCCGCGCATGAGATCCAACACATCTCCGGCAATGCTGCCTTCACCCTCGAAGTCGAGCTTTGACGAGTCAGAAACACTTCGAGAACGGCTGGGAGCCAGGCACATTGCCGAATCGACACGCCACGAAAGCAGCCTAGACGAAGCGACAGCCACTGCAACTACAACGCCCACGGAAAGGCCACAGCTGATATCCAAATTTCATCGACAGTTATCATTAAACCAGAAGAACAGCCCCAAAATGGCAGAGGAACGAGCGCCGTTCGCGGCCGAAGACGAGAGATTCCAGTTACACGGCCAGTCAGACAAGGTTTCACGCTCACCATGGAACCCGGCACATTCGCCACTCGCAGAGTCTACGCCTCGCTCTCACGTCTCAAAAGATGCCGAGCGTGCTCTCCCCAACTCTCCTGCTGCAAAGGGCAGTGTGGCCGGCCTCTCCGAGGAGATGCTGGAGGAGATGCCGACGGATCCCGTGGAGGTTTCCATCGCGAGACAGATCAGCGTTTCGCGGCAGCAGCGAGCGATGCTGGGCCCGCTGCAAAGGCACGCACTGGGAAGCAGGAAAATCAGTGAGACGAAGAGCTCAACGCCGACGCTGGTCGACCCCAGGCAGGACGCTACTTCGCCAAAAGCCATGTACCGAAAAAGCGAGCGTGTGATCGTCGAGAGAGCATGAAGCAGTGCGTGACTCTTCGACACGAGACGGACGCTAGCTGAGGCGCGGCAATTGCCTCGATGCTGTAAGTTTTCAACTGCCTAGCGCGGGACGCGGCGGCAGCTTGAGACGCTTTGTCGCACGATCTGGATCTGCGATGATGAGACGCGCCCCCACGATTTTTCTTTACAACCTTTATCACACCAGCTGGACTTGGTATCTCAACACCAATTAGGTGCAGGACGAGAGGAGCGAAAACATGAAGACAAGGAAAGGAAGAGTGCCCAGGTAGGCCCTGATATACCCTGGTTTATATGTATACCATTACTATATAGTGTTCCCTGGAGAAGATTGCTTCCGTGGCGAGTTTGACGCGACCAGCCGCCTTCTGCCCCGCGATACCCATTCCTCTGTAGTGTATGAACAGCGAGTGACGGATGCAAAATGAATGATGAAACTTGTTGTGTGAGTGTATGCGTGATGCGCCTCGCGTCATAATAGCCAATATCCATACCAGCAACCCCTTCTCATGCGGAAACGACACCTCGTCCAACGCCAAGCCAATGACCCTCGACTACATCAATACACAGCACGAATTCTGCTTCTTGGCTTGCTCTGTGTCACGGTCAGTACATGCCGGCTTCGACTACGCGGTACAGCGTGGCGAGGGGAGACTTGAGGGATGACGAACGGTAGAACATCTTGCTCTGTGAGCTCAGACCGTCGCTCTTTGCCACCAGGTCGTCGATCTTCTCACCCCGCTGCAGCACACTCTCGATGGTCTTATGCAGGACAATCTTGGTCTCGTCGAGCTCCTTTTGAATCTTCATGATGCTGTCGGCTTGCTGGGGGTCCTGGTACTTGGCGAGGTATTCTTTGAGCTCGGGCATGGAGATCTGAACGTCTTTAGAGGCCCAGTCAGATTTCGGGTGCTTGGCGAGGAACTCGTCGACACATTTGCTGAGCAGTTGGTGGGCGACAAGGGCGGGGTATTGGTGGTCGGAGATGATGATGCCACAGATGCCCTCGGTGCGGCCGTAGGCGTGGAACGTGTAGTCTTATGTGCCGTGAGCAAGCTTTCCAATCCATATTCTCGAAGGGTGTCAAGTCGCACCTTGCTCCTCGACGTCCTGCCGTTGGCCGGGCTTGGTGCGCTCGGCAACCGTCTTTGCGAACAGGGTCATGAACTCGCCATAGCTGCGATCGGGGCGGTCAGCACGGCGCTGTGGCCATTCGGGGCGGTGCGCACTGGCGCGCGGGGACGACGGACTTGTTGCGGGTGAAGCGCGAGTAGGCGCTCAGCTCCTTTTCGGCGCAGACCTCGTGGGCGGGCTTGCCCTCGTTGCGGATGATCTATGCGGGCGGACTCTGCGTCAGTGACGACCGTCGCGCGGCGGGGAGCAAGGGACGCTCAAGGGGGCGCCTTACGCCAATGTAATGCAGCTTCATGGTGGTGGGTCGATTCGGTCCAGCGTTGGGGTGCGGTTCGTTCGAACGTGCGGTGTCGCTGCAGTTGGCTGGCGCTGCGTGGAGTGGGAGAGGAGAGGGAGCGCGTATCGGAGTCGGGAGTGGTGTTGAACTGTTGGGAGGTTTAACTCGTAGAGTGAGGCCAGGAGCCCCATCGAGCCCGAGGCCATAGCGAGGTGGAACACCTGTGTTGTCACATGCCCCACGGCTCATGCTCCACTGAAGGACTCCCTGCACTTGGCACTACACCTACTCCCTCTAGTCTCGTGAAACGAATCAAAGAAACCATTCCTACGAGGTCCAATGGAAACCCCTCATCTCTCTGTTAGCAGCTTCGCAGCCTTCCCCCAGTCTTCGAAGCGGCCGCACCCCCGTAGAAATGCCGTCCTCATCGCGAGTAGGACGTTTATCGGATCGAACATTGCCCCCTCGAGGAAGACCACCATGGTATCATTAAGCCGAGTATTGCACGCCGACTTTCCCAAGCGATTTTGCATCTCATCGAGTCCATTATGGTAACAGCAAGCGCTTGAGCTGCATCTAAACTGCCCAAGCCCTCCATGACAGACCATTTCCCCGTGGCAGACTATCTAGATCAAGATGCCAAGCACAGACCGTGGTCGAAGAGCCATAGAACCTCGGGGTGATGCTATGGATCGCTAGGCAGCCCCAGGCAACCTCCCATCCTCCTCACATGGTCACCGAGCCTCCTGGAGGCAGCCTGTAAGGGTCACAGGTAATGGCCTTGAACACGTATGCAGCGGCTGGCCAACCGACGTTCTGTTCGATTTGGTGCAAATTTGAAATCGGAGTAAAGATCCAACCGATGCATAGGCGACAGCGAAAAGATGCTGGCTGTGACATTTATCGTCGTCTGAGGAGCCACCTCTCCGGGGAGGCATGCCTTGATATCGGTGCCTAGTCATGCATCTACCGTCAAAGTTGGCGATGTAAATAGTATAAGGGTAGATAGCGGTTGACGAACAGAAATATGGGTTCCAGCCTTGAGGAGACCACGGGAGGGGACAAACAGGATTATCTCGCCATACTTCTCTTCACGAGCAGATAGGCACAGGCTGGGAACCTTCTTAAAGACTCATTGAAAGTGTAGTATCGAGCTACCGTATACTGAAAACGACAAAAGTTCCTAGCTACTCAACAACGTGGTGAGCCTTGGGCTCCTAGTCTTACAAGCGTTGCAAGAATGGAGAATCAGATGAAGTGTGACATCTTTAAAAAAGTTTTGCGAGAAAGCTAAATGTACGGTTCTTTTCGGCGGTGATTTCTTTCCCGACAAAAACACTACGAATCGCAAATTGGGGCCCCAAATCCTCTTCCAAGCTATGATGACGACCTAGGGGCTTTTCAAGAGTGTTCTGAACTCGATAATGGGGACTACTTCAGTCAAGTTGAAGTCACTTTGGGAGGGTCATGCTCATTACCGAAGCTACCATGGTCGATCTAGGCTGCTCCAAAATCTGCGTCACCGCATCGTGCTCTGAGTTTTGCAGCTCTCATTGATGATATACTCTAGTTTGTGATATTTGGAGCTGGGTGGTTTATGATGACGCGAACTTTTGGACTCGGGCAGTGCCTCGGCTCGTTGATATTTGCAGGCTAGGGGGAATTGACGTTTGATGTCTGGCGTCAGGACCAAGGCCGTCTCGAGGGTCCTTCCTCGAATGCGGTGTCGCAGTAGTGTTTATATGTGTTTCTACAAAAGTTATAAAAAGCGGCAACGGAACGGTGCCAAATGTTCAAAACCGCTGCAGTTCAATGAAGAGAAAGTTGCCTTACGGAGGGTGATCGCGAAGAGAAAAAAGCCCTTTGCGGGGGGTAATCGCCAAAGTCGCCAAGAGTACGAAACAAGGATTAAGTCCTGACAAGTCATTGGATTATTTGAAATGTGCTGGCTGAGGCATTGAGCATTTAATAATCGATCATCCGTTCCAGCACCGGCGTATGCCGGTTCAATGGGACCCGGCCCGAGCCGCGTAGCTGTCTTCCGGACTACCCGGGCTATCCGAGACACCATCAACCCATCTACTACCGCCAATGTGACCAGTATAGACGATAATACTTGCCGCACATTTGTCTCCATAGAACATGCACGTCATTGTCAAATTGAACCACCAATTAAAGCTTGTGATGTCAGTGTGACCGGCGAGGAGTATAAAGTCAGGTTCAAAACAGGCAAAATCCTACTCAAACTGCGGTCCTCTTCACATCAACATCAAAGGACAAAATGATCGAGAATATACGTGCCGCGCAGCGGTTGGACTCACGAGGCAACCCTACAGTTCAAGTCGACGTCACGACTGCCAAGGGTAGTTATGCTCGTCTCTCAAAAGCACCGCAATAACTAATTTGGCTTGGAAGGCACCTTTCGAGCAATTGTGCCGTCCGGCGCGTCTACTGGCCAGCACGAGGCCTTTGAGCTTCGTGATAAAGATGAAAATGTCTACGGCGGCAAGGGCGTTGAGAAGGCCGTCAAGAATGTGACCGATGTCATCGGACCGGCGTTGGTTGCGAAGAAGTTTGATCCAGCAACCCAACTTCGGGAAATCGATGCTTTCCTGTGCTCGCTTGACGGAAAGCTCAACAAGTCCAAGCTTGGCGCAAACGCAATACTCGGCGTCAGCATGGCCTGCGCGAGAGCAGGTGCCGCAGCTTCTGCAAGCAAACCCCATCCACGACGCTATTATCTTTTGTCTGACCATTGATCGTCTAGAACGCCCCGCTGTATACCTTTCTTCAGAGAGAAGCTGGCTTTACTGGCAATCAAGTCATGCCAGTACCCTTCTTCAACGTGCTCAACGGCGGCGTCCATTCCGGAAACACAATGGCATTCCAGGAGTTCATGATTGCCCCCGTGGGCGCCAAATCTATGGCAGAAGCTGTCCGCATGGGCGCCGAGACGTATCATCAGCTTAAAAAGGTGATCGATCGTGTATTCGGTCCCTCAGGTATGGTTCTCAACGCAGCTCAACATTGCCAATGTGACCTCTCAGCTGGTTTTGAGCTGACGATGATAAACAAGCGTCGGGGCTGGGAGATGAAGGTGGCTTCGCGCCTCCTCTGGACCGGCCGGAGCAAGCTCTTGATTTACTGGTAAGGGCCACGGAAGAGGCCGGGTACACAGGCCGAATCAAGTTTGGCATCGACCCTGCAGCGTCCGAGTTTTATTCCGACGGCTCCTACGACCTGGGACTGAAATCTAAGACGTCCAACAAGGTTTGTCGCAAAGAAATGCAGCACATCTATCATGAGCTGTTGTCCAAGTATCCTATCGTCCTGCTGGAAGACCCGTTCGCCGAAGATGACTGGGAGTCCTGGACCGAGTTCAACAAAACGTGGCCGGCCGAGTTGGTCGGCGACGACCTCCTCACTACAAACGTGGAACGAGTTCGCATGGCAGAAGAAAAGGCTGCGTGCAACTCGATGCTGCTAAAGGTTAATCAGATAGGCACTGTGAGCGAGGCAATAAAGGCGTAAGTCCCGGCTGCCCACTGCTAAGGTCGAGTTGACGGCGCGTGCTGACCCCCCATGACAAAGTTCCAATTTATGCGGCGAGCTTGGCTGGAATGTATTCGTCTCCCATCGGTCGGGAGAGACAACAGACGACTTTCTTGCTGATATTGCTGTTGGACTCCGAACAGGCCACCTGAAGTCTGGCTCACCAGCTCGGGGCGAAAGAGTTGCCAAATATAATCGACTGCTGGATATCGAGGCTGATTTGAAGGCACAAGGAATACCATGTCCCTACGCGGGCTCGTCATTTAATGATCTTGCGGCGTTGAGGAAAATGTCGGAATCGTAATGCAGTGCACAAGATGTACGCAGATGGAAAGTATTTTTGAAAATATTTTACTGTCTTGATTTGTCTCTTATTGTGCATGTCTGGGGAAAATACCAACTGTTTATGCATCAAAAGCCCAGATATCTTCAGGTAACTCTCATATAATCGTGCGTGTACGCTGCGTTCTAACCATTATGAGCCATGTTTCTGTCAGTCAGTGCCTTGGCGTGACATCAAGTAAAATCACAAAAACTTCACGTTCGCTTTTCGCGAAAGGATGACACTAGTTTTCAAGTCAAATCTCCGCAAGTAGCCAAAGCGCCTTGCTACCTTGCTGCTATATCGTCTCCCTTCCATGCTCGACGTCGCTATCAACTATCTCATACCGAGGAGGGCCATGCTCATCCTCGATAACAATGGGTATCAACAAAGTAGCAAACTGGAGGGGCAAACGAGGGGTCAGCACCGCCCACACAAGACTTTTACCGACGGAGGCTATTCTGGACTTACCAAATCCCTTTGCAGGTCTTCCGAAGAGAACTGGGCACGGATTTGTAGCCAATGCGCAAGCCGCACTCCCTTCGGCGAAAAGCTGGACACTTCGGCAGGAATTCGACAAGTGCGCCACAAGGATGAGTCGAGATCAACTGCCTCGTCTGCACACTCTGGGTCCACCGGCAAGTCTGCGCGAATATCCTGAATGGAAAAGTCGCAGATGGTCTTGCTTTGCTGGCCGTCCTCCTTTCTCGACGAGGCGACTTGGTGAAGAGTAAGCTGGAGACGTCGGAGGCGGATGCTCAGCCGGTTGAGGCCCGCTCTCGGCGGTGACACCAGGACACGCAGCGGCAAAAAGTCACCCCGATACAGGTCGCCGTTGCCATCGAGAATGGCTTCTACGATGATGGCCGGTCGGTAGAGGGGAAGACAGTGGTCGAGTTCGGCAACGCCGCTGTCCACGTCTGGCACACTGCATGATACGAACTGGGAGACCTTCATAGAACAGACGCCACAGGTGGTGACCAGTGTCGGCGAGTGAAGGTTGACAAAGTTGAGGGCCAAATATTCGCACGTGTTCCGACGAAATAAGCCGCATTTGGTGACCGTTGCCTTGACTTGGTAAATAAGGCGCGTCCCATCCTTTCCAGGCCATGCTTGTTTGGCCTGTACCCACGGCGGCGGCGGATGCGCAACCTCACCACGCAGGTTTCTGGCCGAGTACGACCCGAGATCGAGACAGCTGGTCAAAACGGGGAAGTTGATGCCGAAGCGAAACTGGTGCAACCCTTTCCCAAGAGTGTAGCGGACAGGGGCACGTTGCGAAGGAAAGTGAGGAAACACTGTCTGAGTCGTCTCAAACACCTGTGACCAGGTCAGTGCTGTACTTCTTGGAGCAGTCGACGTGCAAATCGACAAAGCCTTGCCTACCTTCTGGTGGCGACTGGGCTGCGGACCGACGAACCCCGTAACCCTTTCGTAGGACGGCGCCAACTGCAATATCCCTGTGGGCGGTTCATCACTGTCAAGGCGCTGCTTCAAGTCATGCAAGACCTTGCCCGGTACTTATGCTTACCCTGAATAGACACAAAGACGTGAGCTATGGCGATGCTTTCGCAGACCTTGAGATATACGCTTCCCGTGACGACGTCGAGTGATGTATAAGTGCGCCTCACAGCGTCGTCGTCCAATGCGATGGCAAGCTTCATTGAGTTTTAAGAGACTTCATAGATGAGACCGCTTGACCCGCTCAAGCTCGATATAAGGCTCGATAACGCGCCATCTCTTATCTATACAGTTCATCGTGCTACACCAGAGCCATGTGGCTCTGAACTCTATAAGTTGTCTTTACCTCCCTCATCGGGGTGCCACACCGCTCCCGGATCCCGACTCCCGCGCCCCGGCCGGCCCGCCACATCCGGCACGAGCAGGGCCAACGCTGACGGAGAGAATCCCCTGGGGCCTGACGGTGTAATTTCTGCATGAAGTACCTTGCAATGAAGTCTGGAACCAGGTACCGTAATATTCCGGGGTCCCCATGGAAGCTGGGGATGCTGAGTGGACCGCTCTCGAGGCACACGGCTAGCTGACATCCCGGGGCGCTTCAGCCTCCTGCGGCCCGTGGAATCTGTCGAAGAATTGGGTGGTCCACATCATCGAGTCCGATATTTCCAGCGGCCACACGTTGGATTGGTGGGAATACTGGTGTGGGTGTAGCATGAAAGGCATGTCCTCAAGCTGCAACGGGTCGCTCCCTTCGCCGAGACCGCTGGCCAGCTGCTCCGGAAAAGACGCCCCAGACGGCGGCGACACCCCGCTGGTCGGAGAATAGTGATGCGGGAGAGCGACTGGGCCACCCATCAAGAGCCGGGGTGGCGAAGTGATGTCCGCGGCGTTCGATGTCTGGGCGCCTGGTAGTTGCGATCGGAGCCGCCGCAGCATATCCCTCGCCATGCTCGCGCCATCCGAGTGACAACTCAGCGCCTCAAACGCCCTGAGGCATATCTCGGCGTCATGCTCGAGCGCATCGCTGCCGATGCTGCTGCTGCTGTTGCTGCCACGGTTGTCACCCAGCTTCATGCTTGCACTGGCGACAATCAGGATCGAGCCCGCACATACGAGGCAAGAAATCATCTGCCAATACGGGAACTCATGGACCAAGTCTGCCTCATCCGCCACGTTATGCAGCAGACGTGCTGTACTCTGCGCTTCGGAAATGCATATCTCCTCGTGCTCCTGCAGTTGGTACTGCTGGTACGGCGAAGCATCTGCCGCCGAGCCTCTGAGAAGGGTCAACCTCAAGTAGGGCCTGTGCATCAGGGCCCTCAGATGGTGAAACTTTATAGCCAGCATATTTCTCTGCATTTCAAAATCGCGTCAGCCCCAGCTATGCCTGATGGGCCCGCGAGACCTTCGCCCAGTATCTGATGACTCACCTGTCTCCTGAACGGCACCGACTTCTCAAAGGCGTGGCCAATATCAAAACGGAGAGTCCTCGGAAGACCTTGTCTCCATGCAAGCAGCATCTCGTCACACGACTTGGTTCTTAGGAGCTTGGCTCCAATGTCCTGCCGGGGGTCGTAGATTTCCCGGAGGACGCGTCCAACGATGGACGAAAAGCGGATGAGACAGAGGAAGTAGTCTCCAACGGACGGTTCATTGGGCGGAGCCAATGGCAAGTCTCCGGTGTCCCAGTCGTGCTCGGCGTCGCTGGTTCGCGAAGGCATTGACGTGTAGCAGTCCTCATCGCTAATTGCCGGAGGTCTACCCAGCTGCAGCGCAACCAGGCGGTCGAGGACATACAACGAGTACCAGAGTCTCCTCCTTGTCTCGGCTCCGGTCTCGGTGTGCAGGCCAATGCTCTGGCCGAGACGAATAGCGACGCCCAGAACTGTCCAGCATGCATCGGTCCGCGAGACAGTCAACAGGTAGAAGCATTGCGTTAACAGCGTTGACACGTGGGTCAGGGAACGCTGGGGACCGTTCAGCTCCGACAGACGGACGGACCGCTGGAAATACCTCTGGTGCGGCAGCTCTGTCCGAGCCGAGTCGCCCGTGAAGGACTTGTAGTAAGACCCAATCGCAAGCACGGCATCTAGATATGTTAGCAGTCATCATCAGGGCGAACCCAAAGGAGGCTTACAAAGCTGAGCGAGCCACGCGGAGTCTCGCCTCAGGTCCGACTTTTCGTCGAACAGGCGGTGATAACTCTGCATAAACGAGGACCTTTGTACGAATGGATAGGCGATGTGGATGGTCTCAAAGTAAGCCGCAAGGTACTTCTCCCCCTGCTCGTGGGCCGGCATGTCCAAGGGCATGTCCAGGAGCACATCCCTGGACGTGCTCGGCGACGGCGACGGCGACCCGGTTTCTTGATCATAGCTGTCGACGCTCTCGTCGACTTGATCCGGCTGCGCATGGACGGCATGCAGCTGGAACGTCCGCTTTGCGAGGTTGAAGAAGTGGATGTCGCTCACCTCGCCGAGGTACCTCGGGCCGTGGGTGCTCGAGGGCGTTGCCGGCTTGAGGCTGTCGACATCCTCCCCGTTGCTCGCTTCCAGGGCCGCCGTCGCAGACGTGCCGTCGCGCGGCTTCAGGGCCGCGTCGACGTGACCCTGGAGTTTAGCCAGCAGCTCAGCGACTTGGGCACGGTCTGCGTGCGGTAGCACTGAGCAGACGGACGTGACACCGCGCCGGTACCGTTTGAGAATACTGCAGGCGTCTTCACCCGTGAGAAGCTCCGCATCGTTGGGCGGCGGGCCTTCGGGTGAGTGCGAATGCGAATCTGAGTGTGAGCGTGAGTGGCTCCAAGAGCAGCGGAAGCCGTAGCCAGCGCAGCGTCCACACACAGGTCGCCGGGTGTCACACTGCCGGCCAGGTTACTCTTTGTGACGATGCATCTCGACTCCGGACCACGGTGACACCTACTTTGGTTTTCCTCAAGCGGCAGCTATCGCAGGCTACCGTCACCCTCTTCCGCCTTGGTATGCTCGGACCGGCGGACGTGTGAGTGTCGGTGGCCATGGCCGTCCGTAGACTCGGGGGTTTTTGCTGAGCTCGCGACGGGAAAGACGGATGTGGATGCAAAGACGGCAGGGCATGCAGAAGGCCAAAAGAGCCTCTCCCGTCCGAATCGAAGGCCGAGAAGCTGGAACCGAGAGCCTATTCATCCTTCCCGCCGTTGTTGCGTGGCCACCCAATCACACGTCGTGGCCGTCCCCGTTCCGGGCTACCCGGGCTACCCGCGACATCCGACCCGGCCCCTTGATGGCGGCTCGGTACGTGATCAATAGACCTGGAGTGACCTGTTTCATCGCCCAAGCACGAGTAATTCGTCCCTTCGCCCGATTGGCTTCAAGACTTGAGCTCAGTGGCTCGGAGAATCTAGGCCTTGGAGGGAAGCATGGAGAGAGTGCCGGCCGGCAGCAATCACTGGCTGTGATGACACAAAGATGACCGGATAGAGAAACTCTGGAGAGAACTCACTTACATACGTCAGAGGTCTGACGTATAAGCTGGCAATCACGTGGAATGGACCGTCTATATGACAGCGAACCTTGAGGTAGTCAAGGCTCAGTCTTGCATCAATGCCACATCTTGGTCTGCTCTCATTTGTTATCGTTGCCCCATCGTGACCATCTCGGTCCTACAGTGCCTCAGCTTGCGACCATGGACAAGACGCCAAACGCCAAGTTTTACAAAATGCTTGATTCGGCAGCCCGCACGATTCCGGCAGGCGAAGACGCTGTGCAGCAGAACAAGCGTATCAAGGAAGCACAGATCATGGAGGACGCCTCCGAGCCCAATGCGGAGCAGACGGCCGCCATCCACCGAGAGGTCGAGGCCGAGAAGAAGCGCCGGGCGCTGAACAAGGAACGCTCCCAAGTTTGAGTTGGCATATCGGCCTGTTTGCATCCAGATGGCACGAGTCATGAGGGCACAAGCCGCGGGCTGCGAAAGGCCATTGTCGGCTGCTGGAGGGAAGAAGAGATGGGAACTGGCCAGGGCCGCCGGATAATTCATTATGACTTTAGACATGTCCATTACAGGCGCCGGCATAGAAGGATGACTCATTCGGCGGACTGGGACCTACATATATGTAACTGCAATTGGAAACCAAGGCTTCTCGAGGCCTCGCCTTGATGCCACGGCTTGCTTTGAGTATTCTTGTCCCGATGCTTGATGCGCGTTGAGATGAGCCGAGATGACTGTCCCGTGAATGCACCGTGCACAATACCCGGGCCCACGACTATCCAAACTAGTGCTGCAATCAACTAAATGAATGGAGATGAAGGGAAGTTCGTAGGCGAATATGAATGCAAGGGCGATCCCCCCCCGCCGGTGGCGGCGCAAGCCAGACTGGTGGTGCCCGCCCGGAGCGGCCCCCAATCGGCGACCCGGAGGGCGCCAGGGGGGCACCATGCCAGGTACGGCACCGGCGGGCAACAGGGCCTCGGCCGTAGGGCCGCAGGGGTTGCGCAATGTGACTCCTCGTCGCTGCCTCCACTTGAGCGTCGATGACTAACGGCCCGTACCTGTAATCATGGCCCTGACAGAGCGTCGCTGCGCAGCGCTGCCTGTGCTCATCGTCCAGCACCCCCAAGAAGTGGCTGCAGATAGCAGTCCAAACCCGGCGCACAATTCACAAACCGATTCTGATTTCCATCGACTGGTCTTGCAACGAAAGTGGAAATGGCATCAAGCGACTTGCAAGCTGCCGAAGAGCAGTGGAGGGAGCAGTTTGCAGCCATGAGAGCTGCGCTGGCGACCCTCAACCTTTCACAGACGTCGAAGGATGCCGGTGCCGACTGGGACGACGACGATTTCGACGTCTACTCTTCCGGTGACAGCCGTCAGGATGTCTGGGACTTCATCTCCGACGACGAAGAGGACGGCTACAGCAGCGACTTCGTCGAGGCCGATGCTGCCAACCATGCTTCTTCAGCTTCGGGCTACGGTGCGGATTGGTTCGCGGCCAGGTGCTCCGAAATAGCGGCCAAGAACAGCCTTGCACCCGACGTCTTTCAGACTCAAGTCCTGGGAGTGCTCTCCTCTGGACGGCCCGAGGAAGAATTGCAAGCTCATCTGACCGATTTGGTCGGCTTTGAAGACCTTGATTTCATCATTGAGATTCTCGCGCACAAGGATGAATTGGTGGCCGCGCTTTCTGCCAAACATCAGCAAGCGCAACCCTCGGGACGACTATTGACAAAGTCCCAGCGTGAGGAAGCCCTTCGCCTCCAGGACCTCGAGCACAAGACTGCTACCCTAGCGCCCAGCTTCTCAAAGGAGCCCCAATACCCCCACGTTTACAAAGCCTACAGCGCTGGCAACACACTGAGCTCCTCTGGAAAGAAGTACGGTCTACCCGTGGGTAGTGAGCGGCTCCAGTTCGACAAGTACGAGGAGTACGCCGTTCCGGCTGGCCGCAAGGGGACTCTTGGCCCTGGCGAGAGGCTCGTCAAAATATCCGAACTCGATGGTCTCTGCCGGAACACCTTCAAAGGCTACAAGGCCTTGAATCGGATGCAGAGTCTTGTATTCCCAGTCGGGTACAAGTCGAATGAGAACATGCTCATCTGCGCCCCGACCGGTGCGGTTAGTGCAACGTCCCGTCCACTTCTCCCGTGCACAGGCTCACATCCTACAGGGTAAAACTGATGCTGCCATGCTCACGATTCTGCACACCATTGGGCAGCACGTCTTTCCGAACCCCATGGAGGACACGTCGGCAACCGAATTTGCCGTCAACATCGACGACTTCAAGATCGTCTACGTGGCTCCCATGAAGGCACTGGCGGCCGAGGTGACCGAGAAGCTTGGCAAGCGACTAGCGTGGCTCGGTATCAAGTGTCGCGAGTACACGGGAGACATGCAACTGACGAAATCTGAGATCGTCCAAACCCAAATCATCGTTACTACACCAGAGAAGTGGGACGTTGTGACAAGGAAGGGTACCGGGGACACAGAGCTTGTCCAAAAGGTCCGGCTCCTCATCATCGACGAAGTTCACATGCTCCACGACGAGCGTGGCGCTGTGCTCGAGTCCTTGGTCGCCCGAACTGAACGACAAGTCGAAAGCACTCAGTCCCTCATTCGTATTATCGGTCTGAGTGCGACACTCCCCAACTATGTCGATGTGGCCGACTTTTTGAAGGTCAATCGATACGCTGGCCTCTTCTATTTTGACGCTTCGTTCCGCCCAGTGCCCCTGGAGCAACACTTCATCGGCGTCAAGGGCAAGGCCGGCTCCAAGCAGTCCAAGGAGAACTTGGACAATGTCGCCTTTGACAAAGTAAAGGAGATGCTTGAGCGAGACCATCAAGTAATGGTTTTTGTACACTCGCGAAAAGACACAATGGTCAGCGCCAGAATGCTCAACCAGAAAGCCATGGAGCAGATGTGCTCAGATCTGTTTGATCCCAGTGGTCATCCGAGATTCGAGCAAGCTTCCCGGGACATGAAGTCGTCTCGTTCCAAGGACATACGCGATCTGCTCTCGAAAGGAATAGGCATCCACCACGCCGGCATGGCCAGAGCGGACAGAAACCTCATGGAACGGCTCTTCGGCGAGGGCGTTCTCAAGGTCCTCTGCTGTACGGCCACTCTTGCCTGGGGCGTCAACTTGCCTGCCGCTGCAGTAGTCATCAAGGGAACGCAGGTCTACAGCGCCCAGGATGGCAAATTCGTCGACCTTGGCATCCTTGACGTCCTGCAGATTTTCGGCCGTGCTGGACGCCCTCAGTTTGAAGACACTGGTATTGGCATGATCTGCACTACGCAAGACAAGCTGCATCACTACTTGACGGCCATCACCGAGCAGCTGCCGATCGAGTCAAAGTTTTCATCCAAGCTAGTTGACAATCTGAACGCTGAGATTGCGTTGGGTACTGTTACGTCCATCCAAGATGCGGTGCAGTGGATCGGCTACTCGTATCTCTTCGTCCGCATGCAGCGGAGTCCGACGTCGTACGGCATCGAATGGGCAGAGATACGCGATGACCCGACTCTTGTGCAAAGACGGCGGCAACTGGCAACCCAGGCTGCGCGAACGCTACAGCAGTGTCAGATGATCATCTTCAACGAGCGAACAGAGGAGCTGCGCAGCAAAGACATTGGGCGCATCGCCAGCCAGTACTATATTCGCCATACGAGCATCCAAGTGTTCAATGCCATGATGCAGGCCCACGCCACTGAAGCAGACATTCTGAAGATGATCAGCATGAGCGGAGAGTTTGACAATGTGCAGTCACGCGACACAGAAGCCAAGGAGCTGATGCATCTCAAGAACGACGTGGTTCCTTGTGATGTGTTTGGCGGCATCGACACTCCGCAGGCTAAGACTAACATTTTGCTGCAATCGTACATCTCCCGACAACAGCCAGAGGACTTTGCCCTTTCCAATGATATGAACTACGTCGCGCAGCAGTCTGGTCGAATTTGCAGAGCACTGTTTATGCTGGCACTGAACCGCAGATGGGGCCATCAGTGCCTCGTTCTTCTGACATTGTCCAAGTCTATCGAGAAGAGAATTTGGCCGTTCCAACACCCTCTCCATCAGTTTGACCTGGCGAAGCCTGTCCTCAACCAGCTGGACTCCAAGGACAATTTGACGATAGAATCCATGAAAGAAATGGAGCCGGCCGAAATCGGAAGCCTGGTGCATAACCACAGTGCTGGAAAGAATATCGCCAAGATATTGAATCATTTTCCCACTGTTCACGTCGAGGTCGAAATCGCTCCCTTGAATCGGGACGTATTGCGAATCAAGCTCTATGTCATCCCCGATTTCACATGGCGAGATCAGATCCATGGCACCTCAGAGTCATTCTACATTTGGGTTGAGAACTCGGACACGTCTGAGATATATCATCACGAGTTCTTCATTCTCAACAGGAGGAAGCTTCATGATGATCATGAACTGAACTTCACCATACCTCTTTCCGATCCTCTGCCTACCCAGATTTACGTTCGGGCGGTCTCCGATAGATGGCTTGGAGCTGAGACCGTGACGCCAGTGTCTTTCCAGCATCTCATCCGACCGGATACCGAAAGCGTCTATACGGAGTTGCTCAACTTGCAGCCGCTGCCATTTTCGGCCCTGAAGAATCCCGGACTTGAAGAGATCTATGCCCAGCGCTTCCAGTTCTTCAATCCTATGCAGACGCAGATCTTCCACACTCTCTATAACACGGCAGCGAATGTCTTGCTTGGATCGCCCACGGGCAGTGGGAAGACTGTGGCGGCGGAACTTGCTATGTGGTGGGCATTCCGTGAGCGGCCCAAGTCGAAGGTGGTGTATATCGCCCCGATGAAGGCCCTCGTCCGCGAACGAGTCAAGGACTGGGGTGTTCGCCTTGCCCGACCCCTGGGGCTCAAGTTGGTCGAGTTGACCGGTGACAACACCCCAGACACACGGACAATCCAGGACGCAGACATTATCATCACCACGCCGGAGAAGTGGGACGGTATTTCGCGTTCGTGGCAGACAAGAGGCTACGTAAGACAGGTCAGTCTCGTCATTATTGATGAGATCCACCTTTTGGCCGGAGATCGTGGCCCGATTTTGGAAATCATTGTGTCTCGAATGAACTACATCGCATCATCCACCAATAACGCGGTTCGATTGCTCGGCATGTCGACTGCCTGCGCCAACGCGTCAGATCTGGGCAATTGGCTGGGAGTCAAGGAAGGACTGTTCAACTTCAAGCACTCTGTCCGTCCTGTACCACTTGAGCTGTACATTGATGGTTTCCCGGAAGTCCGCGGCTTCTGCCCCCTTATGCAGTCCATGAATCGGCCAACCTTTTTGGCCATCAAAAATCACAGCCCGAGCAAGCCGGTGATTGTCTTTGTCGCATCCCGACGGCAAACACGCCTCACGGCTAAGGATCTCATCAACTTTTGCGGTATGGAGGACAACCCGCGTCGTTTCTTGCGGATGGATGAGGATGACTTGCAGCTCAACCTGGCCAGAGTGAAGGACGATGCACTCAAGGAGGCCATCAACTTTGGAATTGGCCTTCACCATGCTGGTCTCGTTGAATCCGATCGTCAACTGGCCGAGGAGCTGTTCTTGAATAACAAGATCCAGATCCTCGTCGCCACAAGCACGCTCGCCTGGGGTGTCAATTTACCGGCTCACCTTGTTGTCGTCAAGGGGACCCAATTCTACGATGCCAAGATGGAAGGATACAAGGATATGGATCTTACAGATGTGCTGCAAATGCTGGGCCGCGCAGGTCGACCGCAGTTTGACAACTCGGGCGTCGCGCGTATCTTTACGCAAGACTCGAAGAAGGACTTCTACAAGCACTTCCTGCACACCGGCTTTCCTGTCGAGTCTTCGCTGCACACCGTCCTCGACAACCATCTCGGCGCCGAGGTTTCGGCGGAGACCATCCTCTCAAAGCAGGATGCCTTGGACTACCTGACGTGGACGTTCTTCTTCCGAAGGCTTCATAAGAACCCCTCATATTACGGACTGGAGCTCTCCGCAGAGGAGCACAGCACAATTGCAGCGCAGCAGATGGCCAACGAGTACATGGTGGAGATGGTGAATAAGTCGCTCGACGAGCTGGCCACGTCTAAGTGTGTCGAGGTCTTTCCCAACGGCGACGTAGACTCCACACCTCTCGGCAAGATTATGAGCTACTACTACCTCTCGCACCTGACCGTTCGCCATACTGTACGGCACGCTAAGGCCCAAGCATCGTTCCTTGACGTCCTGTCTTGGATGTGCCGCGCGACCGAGTACGACGAGCTGCCGGTGCGACACAATGAGGACCTCGTCAACGACACCTTGTCATCTAACCTGCCATTCCCCGGACACGCGTTCGGCCTGCCCATGTGGGATCCCCACGTCAAATCGTTCCTGCTGCTCCAAGCCCACATGTCACGCATCGATCTGCCCATAACGGATTACGTCGGCGACCAGACGAGTGTGCTGGACCAGGCGATTCGTATAATGCAGGCGTCCATCGACATCCTTACGGAGCTGGGCTATCTGTCGAGCTGCCTGCAGATGATGAAGCTCATGCAGTGCATCAAGTGTGCTCGCTGGCCGACCGATGCTCCGGCGTCCATCTTGCCAGGCGTAGAACCTGAGTCCACCGAGGACGAGACGCCTCTCGCAAAAATCAGTGCCTTTAAGCCACAGCAGGTCAGCCAACTTGCCACGAAACTCGGCGTCCCGTCCAACCAACATTCTCGCTTTGCGCGCGCCGTCTCCATCTTGCCAAACATCGCCATGTCCGTCAGTAACACGACGGCTCTCTCCCTCACCGTGGCGCTCAGGCGACTCAACCCACTCGTCGACCGCAACGCGCGCATCTTTGCACCGAAGTTCCCCAAGCCCCAGACAGAAGGTTGGTTTGTCATCGTTGCGGACGTGCAGCGGGACGAGATCATCGCCGTCAAACGAGTCGGTTGGTCCGCAGCGGCAGGCAAGCAGCTTGGTCAGGGGATCGCTCCGTCAGCCAGGACGGTGATTAAGCTACCCGAGCCGTCGGCCGGACAGGGCCGGAAGGTGGACATTATCGTGGTGAGTGACGGGTATATTGGGTTGGAGCATCGTATCTTGGGCGTTGATATCCCTGCGCCACCGACAGTGAACGACGACTTGGACTCGAAGAAGGGAAAGCCAGGACCGGCATAGCCATGTGCTCAATAAAAGATAGGCACCTAAGTCGCCCCATCTACGCGCTAGTATCCCTAAAACAGCAAAAGACAAATGTGCTCGGCTTAAGTAGACTAGATAGCCAGCAATAAAATTCATGAAAAGACGCGCAATAAATGATATGTCTCGTGAGAGAAAGTTTCCTCGCTGTATAATGTGACGCAGGAACAAGCAATCTACGCGCAGAAAATGCAGGAATCCGCCCCCCCATTTGCCCATGCAGCGGCCTCAATCCATGCGTCCAATGCATCCAGTCCATTTATATCCTGAACGCCGAATCTGTGCACGGACATTGCATGCGAACAACCCTCCCGACGGCCGGGGGATCCAATAATGAGAAGGAAATCGAGAGTGTACGCGGAAAGGGGCAGATGTTTGGAAGAATGGAACGAAGAACGCCGGTCCACCAGGGTATCTCAGCACACCGGGCTGGTTGCCGAATACCGTCAAGCCCATCGGAATCCAATCAGTCCACGCCAGTCCATGCAATGCAAATCCTCGATGAAGAAGGCCTAGCAGCATTTTCGCCGCTCACTAGGTGGCAGGCCATCTGCCTGCGTTTGTTGGTCCTGCTGACCGGCGGCGCGCTCTATCGTTACGGCGGGCGAGAAGGCGGGCGAGAAGAGCCAGCTCCTCCTGTCGCGTCCCACGCGAAAGCTGCCTCTCAGATTGGCGCCCTCGAAGTAGCCGCCATCCATTCCATTCTCATAGCCCGGGGTTCCAGGGGTCGCCATGGCCGTCAGCATGGCCTGCTGCAACTTGCGGTTCTGCTCGACAAGCTTGCGGGCTACAACGCGGAACACCTCCTCGACGCCCTCGCCGCTCTCGGCGCTGATCTCGTGGCACGCGTCCCAGCCCACCTCCTGGGCCCAGAAGCCCGAGCTGCGCTTGGAGCTGGGGCTGCGCGGCTCTATGGCGCCGGCGGTGGCCGAGGGCATGTTGAGCGGCGTGGCCGTGGGCGGTGGCGTGCTGCCGAGGCCCGGGGCCAGGTTCTCGGCGACGTAGGCGATGCAACGCTCGAAGGGGACCTGGCGGGCCGAGGGATCGCGGGCGACGATGTCGGCCTTGGTGCCGACGACGTGGAGGACCACGTCGCCAGGGAGGTTGCGGCGCAGTTCGGTCAGCCAGACGCCCATGTCGACAAAGGACTGAGCGTCAGTGATGCTGTAGCAGAGGATGCAGGCATTGGCGCCGCGGTAGTAGAGGCGCGATATGGAACGGAAGCGCTCCTGGCCGGCTGAGGGTCCGAGTTAGCAGGCACGATGGCAGCAGACGGTACAGCAGCCGGGCAATGACCAACCTGTGTCCCATATCTGGAGGCGAACGACGGTGTCAGAGTCGGTATCGACGACGCGCTTGGTCATGAAGCTGGCGCCGACGGTGGACGTGATCTGGGAGGGGTTGAAGGCGCCTTTGCAGTAGCGCATAACGAGGGACGTCTTGCCGACGCCCTGGGCACCGAGGACGACAATCTTGGCCTCGAGGGAGGACATGATGTCGTGGCGCAGCGCGCGTAAGGTATGTAGAACAGATCACTCTCGGAGTTGGCAAAGCAAGGACCCGGGGCCGATGGCTGAATAGGACGAAGCGACAGCTTATCGCATCCTTTGCCTGTGCTTCCGTTCGTCGGATGTTTGGTCGCGTCAACGGGGAGTCGAGTTAGCAGAGCGACGCAACGTGAACGGTAGGCTCATGGTCATTGTGCGCAGCTCCTTCGTCGCGAGGGGGGTAAGGAGGGACAAGACGCGACTTTGTCTTTCGGCGACCCCTGAGCTCGGCGGGCTGAAGAAAGAAAGAAGCAAGCGGCGCGGCTCGGTTTGCCTTTGTACGTTTGTCCCCGTCGACGCAGTGAAAAGACGAGTGTTTATTCCTCGTCTGTGGTGTGGTGGTGAAAAAGGTTGGCGTACTGGTACAGCAGAGGCCGTCTGTTGCAAGGGCGCTCAGCTGCAACGCGCGCGTGTGGGGGAGGGATGGCGCCGGAGGGCTGAAACGCCCCCCTGGAGCCCTTCACGTGGGCGTTGGCATGTGGCTCGCGCGGGGGGGCTACAGCGGCTGCAGCGACGTCATCAGCGTCCAATGGCCCGATTCATCAGGCTGTGCTGCTTATTAGCGGGAGCGTCCTCACCGCCGGCCGCGTGTTATTGTTGTTGTTGTTGTTGCTCCGTGCGCATAACATCGCCAAGAACGTTCGCAACAGCACGTCCTTCATTCTCGCGATACGACGGGCACTGACAGAACAAGCCGCGGGCACCCGCAGCAGCGAAAGCTTGAGGAGAGAGATCGGTAGCCTCTGCCGTTGGCGGTTGTCGCGGCTGACGGCGGTCGAGGCCTGCAAATCGGTCGGCATCAGCATCGCCATTCCCGTACTACGTGCCGTGTTCGTGCTCCACAGTTGCCGACGGATGCAAACACTATAAGCTAAAGCGTCTAGCCTCTCTGAAGTGGTGCACAAATATCCCTTGATGACGGCATTCTCCAGCGGCCAGACTTGCGCCCATTTTCTTTCAACGCCTGTGACGCTGGACACGTCCCGTCTCCTGAGGCCCGCTGCCGGTCACGTCGACTTTTCTCACGTCGCATCGAAAGGGCCATGGGTCGTGCTTTGCACGAGTGCAAAAGACGTGCAACTCACCCGTGAGTCAGGTGCGACGGAACGTGACCTGACGGCACGGCGGTGAAAGAAGCGTGCGTGCGTGATCGATCCGTCTTTTGTTTGTCGGCGCTTGTCTCTTGTAGATCGTCACGACCAGCCTGAGCCGCTGGTGTCCCCACTCACCAGCCACTGCCAACAGGTGCGCTGGCAAAAAGGCCAAGATCGAACCCGAACCGAGAATAAACCTCTGGCCCTCTCGCCAATAAAGTAAGGAACAACGGCGCTGTGGAGCTTCCGCCGGTCATGGACCCCGGGTAGCATTGAACCTCAGGCCATTGCGAGGCAATGTCCCAGCGCAGCGCATCCTCGGCGTCTCGAGTGGCTGGCAGCCTCCCACCGCAAAACGTCACTCCACTGTGAAGGCCCCCCCGGCCGCCCTGGACGGCCCCACCTCGACCGCGGCCCCTAGCGAGCGAGAACCGGCTTTGGACCACCACTCAATGCTGGTCCGCGAATCGCCAGCGCTAACACGTCGACCATCACCGTCCGTCCACCTACCACCGTCTGCCAGTGACGCAAGGGTTTCCTGCGTTTTGTCTGTGTGTTCTCCCATGGCTGGTCGACTGGCCCGGGCGACCTCGCGGGCAAGCGAGCCGCCGTTGGACGCGGCAAGGGTTTGTTTGTGGCGAACACGTCCATCCCATTCACTTGTCGCCCCGTTTAGTACCCTGGACGTTGCATCATGGACCAAGACAGGGCAAACCACTCCAGGCGGAAGCTATTAGTATGGAGGGTCCGACGTGACTGTGATTCAAGAGTGTCTGTCCCTTTGTCTGCGTGTATAGGTACCAGTCAGCCTGAGCAGCCCTTCAAATCTTCTCGTCTGGCTCACCATCACCTCTTCCTCGGATCCCCTCCTTCACCACCTACATAAGAGTAGAACTTCAACGACAGCGATATACTGCTTAAACATCAATAGACGCAGCAGACGCAGCAGACGCCATGGCTCCAATAGCCAGATTCCTCGTCCTCCTCCCCCTCGTCCTCGCCCTCGTCAGCTTCGTTCTGACGTCGCTGGTCCTCTTCTCAGGCCACAAGCAGGGTTTTATGGAGGACTATGCCGTCGTCAGGGTAGGCAGCCCTCGTGTCTCGGATTTGTTCTCCCAGCTTGCTGACTCTTCACCTCACAGCTCAACACGTCCATGATTGGGCGCAACATCCTCGACAAGGCGAAAGACGATGGCAAGGACGGCAGCAAGGGCGGTAGCGGCAAGGATGGCCCCTTGGGCGATCTCAAAAACTGGTGGGACGATAAAAAGGGCGACGCCAAGGACAAGCTCGACGATCTCAAGAGCGGAGCTGCCAACAAGCTGGCCAGCAAGCTTGGTATCTCTCAGTGGTACTCGCTGCACATCATGGACTCGTGTGAGGGAAACTGGAGCCCCAACGCGACGGCACCGAGCCCGTCGCTCAATGTCACCAACTGCACGAGCTCGTCTCTGTCTCGTAAGCCCCTTCCTTTATATAGACTTTGTGTGGGCTTGATTCTGACTGGCATATCTTCCAGACCGTCTCAACCTTACCGACATGCTTGACCACGAGCTAAAGGTTGGGCCATTGAAGCTCAACCTCGCCGACATTAACTGGCCAGACAGCATCCAAGACAAGCTCGACGTACTCAACGACGCTCTTCTGGGACTCTTCGTTGTCTACGTCCTCGCCATGGGCTTCAGCGGCCTCTCCATGTTCCTCAATCTCGGCGCCTTCCTGCTGCCGGGGAAGACTAGCTTGCTGCTGCTGAACCTCATCATGGGCTCTCTGGGCGGTCTGGCGTGCATCATCGGGAGCATCATCGTCAGCGTAGCTGGCTCCAAAGGAGTGGATCAGATCAACGATAAGGGGGCCAAGGTGGGCATCTCGGCCGAGCGCGGCACCAAATTCTACATCCTCAGCTGGATCGCGACCGGATTCATGATGGTCGTGGCCATTTTTTGGTTAGCCCACTTCCTGACCATGCGGCGCAAGAAGAGGGCCGAGTTGAGGCGTGGCGCGAAGGAGGCCTACTAAGCCCCTCGTCTGCCCTCATCGTGAGCCAGCTCTTATTTGTTGCGCGGAGTTTGGGTTTCTCATTGTCTTTCACAGCTGCGGATACCAACGGGGACGAGAGACATTGATGGATGGATAGAGTAATACTGCGTAGCAGCTGTCGACTGTTGAAAAGGGGCAGGATTGAAGACCTCAGCGGCATCCGGCATGCCCGAACGAATAGATCATGTCCTTCTTCGCACCTTGACAGGATGGATCCCGTCAGAGTTCAATGATAGATGCCACATTAGAAAATTGACGAGCTTCTAGTCGAGACTGTGTTTCCCAGACAGGCCCCCTCCTCACAGCTCCCGCAGTAAGCCATTTGCGTCATTAGCGCTGATAACGGTAAGCGTCCTGCAGCCGACGCACGGAGCACCTTGCCAAGTTCGTACACAATCTCGCTCGTGATAGGTCACTGGGCCGTGCACGCAAATAAACACTTGAAACCTGGGCGTCCCCCAAGATTGCCGTCTCTTCTCCGTGCATACGCAATCCAGCTGCGTCCTGAACCCGAGCGTCAGGCCGAACAGCACCTTGCACAGCCGGACTACGATGCCTGGCGACTACGATGGCGCCGCCGCCGGCCCCAGCGAGACGTCGTCGCTCCTCGGTCGCAGCCAGCGCAAGATGAAGCGCTTCCTTGACGGCTTCGTCGATTTTGCCTTTGAGGATAACATTCTGAAGATAGCCTTCGGCCTGATGTACGTCCATTGTCGTGCAAATAGCTCATGGGTGCGTACGGTAGCTGACAGACATTCACAGCCTCGCCAACATCTTCACCGACCTCGTCAAGTCTTTTGTCAGCGCCATCCTCATGCCCCCGCTGTCCGTCCTGTTCCCTCTCAACAAGAACATCGAGGAGAAGTTTGCCGTGTTGCGCTACGGGTCTAATTATAATTCCACCACGGGGTACAACACGCTGCACCAAGCGCAGGAGGATGGGGCCGTGGTCATGGCGTACGGGTAGGCTCCCCGTCCCTGTCAAAGCAGCTACCCGACAACGGGTGCTAACGTGGCGACGTAACAGGTCCTTCATCTACCAGGTTGTCTCCTTCATCATGGTCGGCTTCGCCCTCTATGGACTTGCGCACGTATACACACTGCTCTCGCATGACCCCATCATCAAGTACACCAAGAAGTGCAAGTACTGTCGCAAGCGCATCAATGAAAAGGTGAGAAGACCTGCCGCTTCTGAGAAGCTTAAGATTAATAGGTGGTCGCAGTGCCTGCGGTGTATCAACTGCACGAGCTGGCAGGATGGGCGGGAGGACCGTAGCGAGTTCTAGCCTCTCGACACATGACCCGACTAACAGGAAATATTCCGATACATCTCAAGATTCGTGGTTCAGGACCAATATACAGCATCAGCCACCCCCGCGGCCTTTATATTACTCTGCAACCCCGATAAAGAACTCTCGGCACCGAAGATGAACGTACCCAATCGAGCCCGTACCTACGATCTCATGCGGGAAAACATTGCAACAGGTGCAAATAGGTTCAAGCCTTTACACAAAGAGGAGAGACAAGGTTTCGCCCAGAAACGACCATCTCAGCTGTGCAGCTCCGCCGCGGCGAGGGAGTCGGGATAAGATGCATCCCGGGATGCCAGTATGGTTCTTATCCACTCGTCCGTTGTGGTGAATGTACCCCGTCGCGTCGGCCGCAGGTGCAAAAAGACATTGTCATAAATGAGGGAGGGAGGCCTCGACCCCCACAAGGACGTTGCACACGTAGCCAGTGTCCGGGATTGGCAGCTGAGCAATCGGGGAACAAGACGTGGCAGCGAGCACTCTGAGTCAGCTTGAGGTGATGGGGAGGAGGCGAATTGGGGACTGCTGATGCTGCCGAAGATGTGAGGCTTTGCAGGTATAAGGGCATTTATGCTCAAGCTAAGGCGCTCATCAGATGAGGCTGCATCTTGTGTGCGACGCGTGCAGACCAAAGACGGGGTCAACAACCAAGCGGTTTATTTCTATTCACAAATCACCTTTAGCTCCCTTTTTGCAGAGACTCGCCCTTGTCTTCTGACTACAGTTCACATGATGCGCCAAGTCAGTTGTCCATTATCGAATGCGGGCCTTTTCATGTGCCTGTGCCAAACTGTAATGCCTCTACATCGCCATGGCGCCGCCAACGACGGCAGCGACGCCAGCCAGAACTGCGTTCTGAGTGATCATGGCCGCCGGGGCATTTCCCGACTTGGTCGAGGTCGAGATCGACGTCGAAGCAGTTGAGCCTACTTTGTCCGTGCCGGTGGCCGAGGCGGCGGGTGCCGCGGATAGCTTGTCAACACCTGAAGTGATGGTGACTGGACGCATCAACGTCGAGTAGCCATTGAGAACGGTTTGGCTACTAGACTGGAGGTTGGTGCTCTCGTCACTCCGCGACTCGAACTCGTTGCAGGTGGCGACGTTCTTTGCAGGGTTGAGCTTGCAGTTGACATCTTGCGTGCTGTGTTCGAGTCGACGAGTCAGCAAGAACAATGACGGTTCTCGTAGCAAGCGAAGTTGCACTCACTACGTGCCACTCTCGCTGGCGGACATGGATACGGCCCAAGTAGAGGGGCCCTGCAAGATGGTCTGGGAGCCTGGCACGCCGCAGCTCTCGCTCGGAGTGCCGGGAGCACAGGCGATGACGAAGGTTGTGATGGTAGACTCGGCTTTGACAACGGAGCCGACGAGCGGTTGCGGGTCGAACATGGGCAGCAGAAGCGAGACCGTGGTGCTGCTGTCGGCGGCGGAAGCGGCGCCAGCCACGGCGGCGAGCAGAGCGAGAGAGCCGAGCATGGCGGCCGAGAGCAAGCGACGACGTGCGATTGACAATGAAGGAATGCAAACGAAGGGAAAGGCGCGAAGATCAAAAAGCGTCAGAGGCTTGGGCAGCGCTACTAGTACAATGTTTCAGTGTTGCTACCAGCGCTGATCCCAGTCGAGTACCGAAGGAAGTTAGCACTTGGTGACATTTGGGCGCCAGATACCTCAGCAGATGACAATTTTCTTCCAAGGATTAGCGCTTAGGCGCTCAATGCCATCCCGACTGACGACACACAAGTCACGCTGGTTGAAACGCCGGGCAGTTGAGGACACCCAAGAAGTGGTGGATAATTTCGACTCGCGATAACCCTTGGCATACTACCGAGTATAATTTCGAGCATCTGCTCTTAACGTACAGCATGGTTAGAACTATGAGATGTCTTCGATGCTGATGGGATGAACGTGAAGTGCAGAGCAGCGGCAGTCTGCAATGTGAAAGGACAGCGCATTGATGTTGTCCGCACGGCCGTGTTCTCCACGGGGATGCTGGGAAAACAAAGGGGGATGGGTCCCGGGACGCAGTTCAATCTCGGCCCAGATCAGATACTCCGCGTGGCCGGTACTGGCTGAGTGCCGTGGCCCGCCGCCACCCCGTATTAATGTCCCACGAATCAGAATCTACAAGGGCTGGCGAAGTTGACGAATTTGGACGCAAAGCGAGCGGTGATCGTCGACAAAGCGAGGCGTGGCTCATTGGCCCGAGGCTAGAAGTCAAGGTCGCTCGGTACGAGCCGGATTGGCACTGCAGTGGCGTCTGATGTACAGTAATACTCGGTGCAGCAGAGGTAGGTAAGTAAGGTGATACGGAGCAGCTTCGAACGAGGGTGAGCAGCGAGGCACACGCGGACTGCGGAACCCGGCAGCCTCAGAGCGTCGTGCGGCGTTGGTCGCTCGCTGGCCATCAACGGCAAGGGCGCTGCCGTGCTCATTCCCTCAGCCTCTGCTTGGCGTGGACAATGGGCTTGGCGCCGAGTCTTGGCACCCGTTCTGGATCAGCCCCTGCTGCGACCGGGTCTTGGCGCGCCGCGCCACGCAAATGCCGGCCACCCAGGCGGTGAAACCGACCCTCCATCCTCTCCCTGCGGCGACCCGGATGCTACACCACGAGCGTCTGGCTCGCGGGTTTGCTGAAGCGATCGCCTAATTAGCGATCGCCGAGCCTTTGGCGCGCCTCTTGCATGGCGGCACGACTCGGCAGCCCGTCTCCAGAGCCGCTCTTGCCGACCGCGCCCAAGCCTTGCGGCTCTGCCCGCCGCTCAGCACTTGGCAGAATCACCGCCTCGCTGCTGGCTCTCGCGCCGCGAGTTCGCATGGCCTGGACTAGCTGCCAGAATGCTTGCTTGCTTGCTTGCTTTCCATCCTTTCGTCGCAACTATTGCCATCTCTCCTCGGGAAAGCAGGCCGACAGCCGCACGTGGCGTTGAACTGGTCCGAATAAGTCAAATCCGGCTGATAGCATTGGGTCTGCTGCCAAGCCCCCATTTCGGCGGCGCAGACGCTAGGCTCGACTCGACACGCCCGCCAAGACGTCAGACGGGTGATCAAGAAGCATTTCTTGCCAGCCATGGCCGCTCCTCCACGGCTGTGCAGAGCTCGCGCAATCCCTTTCCCCCTTTGCGCAGCATTCCGGCTTGCAATCCTCCACGAGAAGCCTTCCTGAGTCTCCAAGGCCGTGCCGACTGCTCTCGCTGCTTCGATTCGCCTGGCGCGCCCATGCGGCACCTACGACGCTAACATGGCCCGATTCAGCCTACGTCTCCCGCCGGCTTTGCTGGCGCTGTGTGTCCTGGGCCCTGCCAGCGGCGGCGCGGCCTCGTCATCGCCCGCAGCGCCCACCGTCACGACAGCTCCCATCTTTCTTCCTTCTTTCTACGAGGCTCAATGGTCTATTCTCAGGGGCAGCATCCTGTCTAAAGTTTGTCGCCCCCTTCATCGTCTTAATGCGTGCGTAGTTTAAGGGCCCGCTTGCTGACTCGATGGAGCAGAACAAGACGGCCAGCGAGACGACCTACACCATATTCTGTCCCACGAACCCCCCGGCCTGCGACCTGTCACTAGAGTTTCCGTTTGAAGTCGTCGAAGGGCCATCGACGCTGAGGTTCCATGGAACATTGACGTCGACATAGTACGTCCGCACGACGGTCGAGTTGCGGCTGTCCCTCTGGTGTGACAAAATGCTGACGAAGCTGTGCCTGCAGCATCGCTGATCTAGAATGCAAGCTGAACGGCACGACGGCCGCTACGTGCTCTGGCTACTCGAGCTACGCCTCGGGCTACTCAAACGGACAAAACACCGGTCCGACGGAGGTTTCGTGGACGTCGACGCTGTCTGGTTCCGCTGTTGAATGGGGTACGCTCACGCTAACCGACAAACCCACGGTGACGGACAATAGCCTCGATGTCACTGCAACAGACGGCACCGCCCCGATGGTACCATCCTCGGTTCTTTACTACCCCTCAGCGACGGCCACAGGAGCGGCTTCTGGCTCTCGAGTCGATAGAGCGTTGGCCGTCATGGTGACAGTTGCATCACTAATAGCAACGAGCATCGCCTTATGATCTCCTCCGGCGACAACGCGAGGAACTCAGAGTTAAGAAAAATCATTTGGATACACAGTTGGATATACCCCGTACAAGGAGAGGGCGCCATGTCGTCGACGCGCGAAAGATCCCGCTGCGGCAGGACTGGGAAGCCTGCTGGACGAGATGAGACGACCATTTGCATCAGTGGAAATTTGGTTTGACGGGCATAGCATGCATCTAAAGGGACTCGTGGCTTTTATCGTGAGCGAGCGTTGCATAGGTGTTGGCGCTCTAAATTGGGTCAAGGTTTTGGCGAGATTTTTGGATGGCGTTGACGGACGAGCAGGACTTAGCAGTTGGCTCTTGGTGCTGAGTATTGAAGGACTGCATTTGCCACCCTTCGGGTTGGAGGACAAGGCATCAGGCTCATTATTTTCAATTTGCAATGGGAATAACATCACCTTCATCAACCGACGAGGCCGACTCGTCCGATGTTATGAATACTCCGTGCGTGTAGCTGCAATGCAATTATGAGAACAGACTTCGGGGCTGACAGCTAGATCGGGACCGTCTTGCGAAGATCGAGCTGAGGCGCATTTGCACATGCGACGACTGCCCGTCTTGCCCGGGAAGCTGGCGACGGAAGGATCCTGCTACACGGAGAATGCGGGGAGGGCAGGGCCTGGCTGTGTGCTTTTAATCTAGCGCAAGTAGCTGCTGCAGGCCTACGGAGTACATGTATCTCAGACTACCTTAGCCAGCTGACGTGATGGCTAAGCGGCAAGCAGAAGCCGGCACGGCACCGTCGTGTCGTGGTCGCGAAGGAACCGTGGTGGAGCGAGAGATCCGTGGGCCTTTTGAGTTTCGATCTTTCCGCGTTGCGGGGAAAGACCGGGGCGTTCTCTGTTGTCGGTGCACGCGAAGCCTTGGTAGGAAGGCGGATGCGATTGGGGCGACGAATATAGAGTACTCGTAACTTACTGGTAGAGTTGCCTGCTGGCTTCCGGGTTTGTGCCCCAGGGCAGTCCTGGGACTAGCTGACGCGAGACTGCTTACAGAAAGTCTAGAGCAAGCTCGTACGGAGCGCGATCTACGGAGAACGCATTCGGTCATGGTGGAAAAGCATGCGGCTACTGCTGTAGACACGGCGCGATAGAAGGGTTCCTGGCGGCACCCGTAGCGCAGTCCGACAAGCATCGCGGGGCAAAACCAACGAGGTGGGCCAAGTGTAGTACGCACTGTTCGGTGTCGGTGGTAAATGTCCCGTGGCTGGGCTGGGTATGCGATGAATGGGCAGAGAGACGGTGTGTGCAGACAAACGACACTTGCGCTCTCGACCTCGTGTTCCGTGGGACAGTTACGGGCTGAGTCTTTTGTATGGCTTGTTTGTTGATTCAGGGTCCACGCCCGCCAGCAGAGGAGGAATGGCCCAGCCACCAGCGGGGCAACACGGGGACGCCGCCACGCCGCTCGATGCTGGCAGTTCACATGTGTCTCGGCCGGAAATCCGTTCCCTCCCTCCTCTCGTCTCTCCGGCCGACAGAGGAAGAGACGGAGGAAGAGGGAGATGCGCCGCATAGCCCAGCCCAGCATGTCTAGTCTCGGATCGGCGTCCCGTCCCCGTCTCGTGTTTCACGTTTCACGTTTTCCTGAGGCTCGGCTGCCCCCAAGTGGAGGCGGCCCTGGCGGCCAGTGCTTTGGGTTGGTCCAATGAGTCGCCGTTCCCAGGGCGCCAGCAAAGTCAAAGGCAGCGACAGGCGCCACTTCCCCTGCCCATGACTTGATTAGACACAGCCCGAGCTCGGCGCCTCCCGCCGGCATGGCCTGACTGGCTCCCGTGCCTCGCCGCATCTGACCACGGGAGAGTCAGGACACCTCCTAATTAGCTTTTGGCGCGCGCAAACGCGAAACGAACCTAAACATCTGGGGCTCCGCTGGCCCCTGCTGCTCTGCATGTGGCAACCTGGCTGCTCCTGAACTAGCGAGGGCGATCGTCCAGAGATGGGCAATGCTTGGCCAAGCCAAGCAACGACGTCTGCCAATCCCACCCCCGCAGAGGAAACGCTGCGGCTCACTTACTGTAGGCGCTGCGGAGGGGGGAGTCTTATCCAAGGAAACCCTACCTCGACGGTGATTGTCCAGGTGCCGAGCGGGCTGCTGACAGCTCCGCTCCGTGCAGCAGGTCGCACTCGTATACGAGGACTCCGTAGCGGTGGCCTGGATGCACGAATCGAACTACGGTGCGTTGGCCGCGCAGAGTGAGCCATAAAGGGCCCTTGCCTGGCCCCCGACCTCCTGTTGCGGCTAAGCCCGCGACTCAGAACTGACTTGTGCCCCGTTCCTGGTCGTCCGTTCTTCGAGAGAGCCGCGCTGTCAGCTCGTATTCAGTTCCAGCCTCTTTTTGTCTTTGCCTTTTTTCTTCACCCTCATCCTTACTTGCGCTTTTGTCTTTGGAGCCCCCGCCCACCTCTAAGTCTCTTCTCTTCTCTTCCCTTGCGCTTCTCTTTCTATTTGTACCCTGCTGTCCCCCGTCGTTTCTGTGACGTCTATTGCCCCCGTCTGTCTACTCCATAGGGCTGCAGGAATAGACCTGTTGTGCTACGGCTACTTACAGGTTGCACGACACTGTCACCTTCTCCCACCACTATACCTCGATTACTGTCTGCGACAGATACTCTTTGCTGCATTTCCTGTGTTTTACTGCCGGTGTTGCAGTCGTGGGGCTTGACCTTGGGTACGACTCCGGTCCGAGGACGTCCAGCTCCGCCTTTGCTGCGCAGTGGGACAAATCCGAGTCGCGTCGTTATTCTGTGGACGCCTGGCACCAGTCGACTTCCCCGTGTGCGATTCCAAAGCAGCCATGAGGTTCGTCAAGAGTGTCCATGCCGTAACGGCCTTGAGTGGCATCATCGCCCCAAAAGACCTCGACCCCAAAAGCAGTGGTAAGGGCTCATCGGCTTACCGACACACAGAACACTGCGCTGACGATTCAACAGACTCGGTCCGGAATGTTGCGGCTACAATTGCCTACGACGCCATGACCTACTACAATGGCAACACCAGCTCAAACCCAATAGTATGTACCCACGAGGTCCAGCGCACATAGCTTAAGCTAACATCCCGCCAGGACGTCGGCAACGTCCCGAAGCCGTACTACTGGTGGGTGGCTGGCGCCCTCTGGGGTAGCATGTTGGACTATTACCACTACACCAAGGACCCCAGCTACAACGATCAGATCCTCCAGGCTCTTCTGGCGCCTCAGAACCTCTCTCCCAACTTCGACTACGTGCCCAAGGAGCACGAGCTGGAGGAAGGCAATGATGATCTCTTCTTTTGGGGATCTGCGGTCATGTCTGCGGCCGAGCGCAACTTTCCCCAACCCAAGACCGACGTCCCCTCGTGGCTTGACATCGCCCGCCGCGTCTTCGATTCCCTCGCCAGCCGCTGGGACACCAAGAACTGCAATGGCGGTCTTCTCTGGC
Organism: Tolypocladium endophyticum; assembly: GCA_024339985.1. Taxonomy (NCBI): domain Eukaryota; kingdom Fungi; phylum Ascomycota; class Sordariomycetes; order Hypocreales; family Ophiocordycipitaceae; genus Tolypocladium; species Tolypocladium endophyticum. The sequence continues at coordinate 251,587 of JALHBW010000106.1, forward strand.
AGATCTACCCCGACAACCCTAACGGCATGACGTACAAGAATTCCATCAGCAATGGAGGCATGTTCCAGCTTGCCGCGCGACTGGCCCGCGCCACCGGAAACGACACATATCTCGATTGGGCGCAGAAGATCTGGGACTGGACCAACGCCGTCGGACTCATCGACCCCGAGACATACCACGTCTACGACGGCGTCGATATCAAGACACAATGCAAGAAAGTCAACCAAATGTCCTTTACCTACACGAGCGGCATCTACATGTACGGCGCCGCGGTCTTGGCCAACCACACCGGCAAGAAGGACTGGGCCGACCGAGCTGGCAATCTCCTCGACGGCGCTGGTTGGTTCTTCTCCAAAGAAGAGAATTCCAAGAATGTCATGACCGAGGCAGCCTGCGAGTCAAACGGTAGGTGCAACTACGACATGATCACTTTCAAGGGCTACCTCTCCCGCTTCATGTGGCAGACGTCGGTGATGCTCCCAAGCATGCGCGACAAGCTTGAGAGCTTTCTCATCCCGTCGGCAAAGGCGGCCGCCGCCAGTTGCACGGGCGGCAAGGACGGCCACCAATGCGGCATGAAGTGGTACACGGGCACCTACGACGACAAGCCTGGCCTGGGCCCGCAGATGTGCGCCCTTGAGACCATCCAGGGCCTGCTCATTCACGACTCGGATCCGCCGCTGGCGGGAAATGACATCAAGCGCGTCGTCGACACCAATTGGAAGCCCATCGACACGTACAATTACAACACGGCGGTGACGAGCAAGCGCGATGACACGGCGCCCAAGCCGACCGAGGAGTCTGATGCGGCCCACGTGGGCGGCGAGAACGTGGTGCTGATGCTAGTCGGTATTGTCACTGCGCTGGCAGCCTGGGGCCTGGCATGATTGGGCGAACAAACCGAAAAGTAAACGGCCGAATAGCGAGACTTCCTTACCTTCGTCTTTGATGCACATACGTACTTAGAGGGTAGATACAACTGATGATACGACACGACTGTATGACTGGGGAGAGGCGTTGGGAATAACGGTCACCAGAAGGCCAATGAAGAGTGGTACGCAAGAATCAATATCTAGACTTGAGTAGCAATTTGAAAAGAAGTAGCATTGTATCAACTACGAGTCTTGATAGACGGGCTAGAATAAAGGTGTCGGTCGCTCAGGATGAGGGTGTATTCCAGGGACTCGGAGCCGGGGAGACCTAAAAATAGGGACGGTGCTATTTCTGGACGGTGGCTGTCCATGCTTTGAGGGGACATGTGAAGCACGGATATTCGCACAGGAACAGCCTCTTATGTCTCTCGTAAGTAGTATCTCCCCTCTATATTCTCATATCAATCTATGATAGCGTCTGTAGTATGCCATGAGGGGCAATTTTATATCATGCGTAGCGTCATGCGCAGCGTTGCCCGACACCGTCCTATTTCGAGCCTCGCTAATTCATGTCGTAAAATCCCAAGCCATATTCGACCATTTCCCGGTCCTTGTCTATGAGATGACGCTGTTCGCCACTTTTTCCCTCTCTGCTTCCTCTGGGCCGTCGACCGTGGCAGATCCCCTGGCATTGGCCAGCTGTGTGCGAAGCGCCTCCAGAAATCTCGTAACCTCGTCTTCCGTTCCGACCGTAATACGCAGGCAGCCAAAGCAGCCGTGCTCCTTGCCCCTGAAGCGCACTACAACGCCCTGCGCCTCCGCCAGCTGCTGGTACACGGCCAGTGCAATGGCGTTGTCGGGCCGGCCCTGTGCGTCGAGCATTTCGAACAGCAGGAAGTTGCTCTCCTTGCCGCCACGCAGTCTGCCGACGCCCTCAATCAGGGGCAACTCGCGCAGCAGGCGATCGCGCTGGGCGACGATGCGCGCGCGGTTTTGGCGCATGATGGTGAGTCCTTTGTCGCGCAGGGCACTGGCTGCGAGCGCGCTGGTGGGGCTCGAGATGTTGTACGGTGCCTTCAAGGAGTTGAGCAGGCGGGCAACGGGCTCGGACGCGAAAGCGGCGCCGAGACGGATACCGGCCATGCCAAACGCCTTGGACAGGGTCTGCATGACGACGAGGTTGGGGTACTCGGCAGCGAGTTCGGCGAGCGAGGCGTCCTCGGGGGCAAAGTCAATGTATGCCTCGTCGAGGACGACGATGCCGTTCCACGTCGGGTGGGCAAGGATCTTCTGGACGTCGGCCCTGGCAAGCAGCGAGCCCGTAGGGTTGCCGGGGGAGCAAAGGTAGACGATCTTGATGTTATTGCTCTCGTTGTCGAGTGCGGCGTTCACGCCGGCGACGTCGAGGGCGAAGTCGGGAGCGGGCAGCAGGGGGACGCTGGTGATGGCGACGTCGTTGACCTGGGCTGCCACCGAGTACATGCCGTAGGTGGGCGGGCAGGTGAGGATTCGGTCGCGGCCGGGGACGCAGAAGCAGCGTAGCAGGGCATCAATGGCCTCGTCGCTGCCGACGCCGACGAACAGGTTGTCGGGCGTCAGCGTGCGCTCCGTGTGGGCGTGGGTGTTGCGCAGGTCGCAAAGCTGCTGCTTGAGGTCACGCTGGTGGGGGTCTGGGTAGCGGTGCAGGCCGAGGGGATCGAGGCCGCTCACGGCGTGGCGGGTGCTGTCAACATCGGCTGGGGCGAGCGACGGGCCGTAAGCGTTTTCGTTGGCGTCGAGCAGGATATTCGTGCCGTCGTCCTTGTAGTCGCTGGCAGAGAGTGTTAATGGCGTCGTTCAGACTGGAGGAAGGCATCAGGCAGGCTTACTCTCGCGCGCAGCGGTACGGCTGCAGCGCCAAGATGTTGGGCCGCGCGCAGGTCTCGAGGTTGAATGGCGCCATGGCTCTCCTTTGCTGCGCTCCGGCCCCGGGAAAGGCGTGGTCAGGGTTTGACGGAGCTGGTGAGTGCGAGAGGAGTCAACACGAGGTTGGAGGTGCGGTGCGAAAAGGTGAGGTGGGATGTGAGATAAGATATGGAAGAGTGGTCCAACGCCGAGGACGGAGGTGGGGGAGTCACTCCCGTCACAGTTCAGAATCGCGCCAAGTCCCAAACGCATCGCATGTAGCCACGGGCAGATACGTGCGACTGGCACTCGTTGCTATTGGAGAGGATGGAGCACAAGCTTTACAATGATTTGTCAATGGCTTCCTGCCGTGTTCCGGCTGAGGTTATCCGCGCCGAGCGTCGGGCTCGCTGCTATCCTGCGTATGTGAGACAGGGCGCCTAACTGTGTGCTTACAGACCAATGATGCGTTTGGATAGCAGCCACTCCGGCTTCGAGTAGTATTGATGGGATGCTCTGTACTTCGTACAAGCTGTAATGTCTTGCTCGAGTTGTGAGGCAACTGGACCAAATTTTGTCTATGGGTAACCGCCTTCTCTTCTCCGACATGTTACTCATTGCGCCGCCCAGTTGGCTCTCCTGGGTGCGGCAAGCTGCCCACGCAACCTAGAAAAGGGAACCTATGAGCATGGCTATGACCTTTACTGACCTTTCGAACGCCAATTTCAACCCATCGGTCCTCGTGACAAGAGTAAGCAAACGGCTGGACAAGGGAAGGGATGTGGGCGACCTGCGGCGAAGCAGCCGGGTGTTACGCGGGTGGATCTTGTCCGACATGCCTATGGCGGGCCGTTCCTCAGCAAAGCTTAACATGCATCATCGTAAATGCAAATGCATGGGAATTTACCGCAGATGCAATTTGATGTACGCAATATTGCACACTTCACTTGGGCAGATCCAGCGGCTTGCGTCCAGGCCCAGCCTTTCCATCCGCATCTTGTACGACAACCCCTGCCAGCCACCAGCCAGCCCCGCTTAGCACCCGCCGCGGCCAAACTAAAATGCTGTCCCGGCGCTCGAGGCTGCACTTTCATCCATCCCTTCGAATGCGAACCTCCCACCACCTGAGGCGCCGCGCACGCACTTTGCAACCATCGCCGAGATATCATTGACGACCAAGACCCAGTGTTCGCCTGCCGAACCGGATCGCGGACCGATTGACAAGCCGCCGTGAGCTTGTGGCGAACCGCGACAGCGAATCTGACCGCAGCAGGGCACTCCTTCGGGCTATTTCAGTCGCGCCAGCAACGTCGCCTCGCGCGCGCAACCGCGGCAGGCTGCTCGAGAGACGTCGCAGACGCGAGCTTGGCTTTCGTGCGTCCCTTCTGAACCAAGTCTACCTCGCCGGGCTGATCGTTTGCCGCCGCGCGTCGTTGGGTGGACCAGGCGCAGGTGCAGCTCCCAAGAGACACTCTCTCGGGGCTGTAGAAGCGTGGCCTCAACCCCGGACAGCAGACCACAGCATCTATCCTTGCCTTTGACAGAGGGCTCCTTCATAATCGCGCGCTCGCGCAGCGTCCGACTGCCTCCTCCGAGGCTCCGATCTCGGCCACTTCGACCAAACCTCTTCCCGTTCCAGTCGTCGCGTCGCCCACTCGTCCACATTCGCGGCCCGAGCGCTCGATCTTCGGCCCTGTTAAACGGGCTTTGCCATCCATCATGTACTCCAGCAACTATGGCTTTGGCAATCAGCCTTTCAACGCTGCGACGCAGCAGCAGCAGCAGCAGCAGCAGCAGCAGCAGCAACCACAGCAGCAGCCGGGCCAGCAACCCGGAGGCCAGCCCGGTCAGCAGATGATGTACAACCAGCAGCAGCAGTTTGCCGCCATGAATCCCCAAGGCGGTTTCAACCCGGGCGCGAACCCCCAAATGATGCAGGGAATGCCGGCGGGAATGATGCAGAACCCCGGCATGCCCAATATGGCCGCCAATGGACAAAGTGAGTTGATCAACCCCGATACTTTGCAACGTCTGTCTGCGGCGTGGCCGAGGTGCTAGGGTGGGATTGCACGGCTTCTTTGCAGCCGCAGACCAGCAACTGATGCATTATCAACCTCCGGTATGTGCACCGCTGACCCATTTCACTGCAGTGCCCGGCTACGCTCAGCAGTTCCCTGGAGCCCAGTACGGTCAGATGATGCCGCAAGGCGTCAATCCTCAGAATTTTGCGCCGAACAACTACATGATGGCCCAAGGCATGCAAGGATTCCCCATGGGCCAAGGGGGCATGCCGCCGCAGCAGCAGGCACAGATGATGCAGCGTATGCAGGCGCAGGCGCAGGCACAAGCACAAGCTCAGGCTCAAGCTCAGGCGCAGGCTCAAGCACAGGCTCAGGCGCAGGCGCAGGCTCAGGCTCAGGCGCAAGCACAAGTGCAAGCGCAGCAAGGTCAGGTTATGAATCAGGCTTCGACTCCTCAGAGGACTTCCAGCGCACAACAAGGCACCCCGAGTAATGCCATGGCCGGTCAGCAGGCCCAATTCCAGACGCCACAAGCCCCGTCTCAAAATCAAACCCCAAGCAATGCCCAGCAACCATCGGTCGGAGTGGCGACGCCTCAGACGCCAACATTTTCGGCCAATCATGGTGGCGGCGTGAGCTTGCCCGCGTCGGCGACACCAATGAGTCCGGCGGCCGAGTCTCGCGAAAAAGAGCGATTTGCGCTTCTGCTAGATATCAACCACGAGTTGTTGTACGAATCAATACAAATACAAACCACCCGGCATGAGCTGAAAAAGGAACACGCTGCGTCCAGCGGAAACCCGGCCGACAAGAAACCCACCGAGGAGGAAACCTTGTTTCAGCAGGACTATGTTCAGTAGGTCAAGGAGGACCCCGTAGCAGGACTGGCGCGCTGACCATTTGGCCTTCTCAGGTGCATGATACGTTTACAGGCGAATCTTTCATACATGGCTGCTTTGGCTGATCGAAAACCAGAGGTCAAGGCGCCTCCTTGTCCCACGTACCTGAGCGCGCCTCCCCTCAACCTCACACTGAAGCTCAGAGCACAGCCCATTGGCGCTGAGGGTGGAGACGCCAACGTCGACCCTCTGGTGGACAGAGCAGAGCGGGACAAGACGATCAAGGAGCTGTACCGACGGCTCCAAGGCGTGTTCCCGGGGTTTGATCCGAAGAAGGAACACACTTTCGGTAGACCTGCGGCGGGCCAGAAGCCCGGCCAGACGACATCGACCCAGGCCAGCCCTACAGTGCAGCAAGCTCCCCAGATGCCAAATATGTCGGCGCCCCCAGTCAACCAAGGTAGCATGTGATGCCAGCGATAAGTCAAGCAGCCTAGCATTCAGCGGCAGAAGTGTACGGCGTCAACGATCGTCAAAACTTGGTGGAATGTGTAGTCAACATGGTGCACCGGCGGTCAGCGTTCGTGCCGGGAGTTTTGAGCGCAGCGGCTTTGGTTGCCAGCATTGCGCTTGTTCCTAGGTAGACATGGCTGAGCGGGGGGTTTCTGTTGCCCAGCTCGGGGTGCCGGCGTTGCCGCACGTTGTATTACTTGTACGAGTTATGGGAGAGGCCGTTCAAGGAATGCTTACAGGCGAACGAGGGTAGTACTGGCAATGAAAGGGTAGATTGATGGAGTGCAAGCAGCGGAGAATATCTGTACGACGAACGATATAAGTTACTTGGCTAAAACATGGATGGATGGATGTCGTCGGTGACAGCGTTGTGGAAGTCGATGGTTTGGCTTGCTCAGTGGACAAGCAACCGCGGAATAGACAGCTACCTTATCTTATGCATGAACAAGGTTCGTTGACCGAGAGTAATGTCGGCTTGGATGCTGCAAGCCTCCTTGAGGCGCATACAGCACAGTACCCCGCTACAAGTACATGTCGGCGTGGAGATGCAGCGGGGCACGGCCCTCTGCAGGGCCTCTGCAGGGCTTCTCTGCAGGGCCTTTTTGCGGGTGCCGGCATGCGGTGAAGGCACTGTGAAAACTGCCCCTCATCGAGCCTCGCCCCGCCCCTGTAGGCAGAAAAGAGGCCCTACCATTGGTTGCTGGCGGCGGTGCCCCAGCGGTGCCCGTCTCCATTGGCCAATGAGGCTGCGCGAGGCGAGCCACTTGCACGCCAACGGCGCCGGCTAGGCACCTCGTCCAGAGCGAGGAGAAAAAAAAAAAGTCGAGGTCCGCTTGCGTCGCTCCCGTCATTTTCCTCCTCCACCACCGCCCTCTGCAAAATCCTCTTGCTTCTCCTCAGACGCTCGAACCGTCGACGAGGCAGACGAACGCGAGGTGACGCTTTTGACCTGTCCACGGGAGCTCTGAGAAGGGCTTGTCTGGCCAGCCGTCGCTAGCAACTACCATCGCTCACGCGAGCAAAACCGTTTTCTTGCAGCGTCTGCCCCGCCGACCCAATTCATCCCTCGAGGAGATTTCTCTCCTCAACATTTCTTTCCCTGTCGCTCCAAACCCCGACTCACCTCTCCACACCTCAAGATGGCCATCACGGCGCTCGCGCCCGCCACTGCGCGTATGGCGAGCGCTGCCGATGAGGGGCTCGTCTGCCTCGAGCTCGAGGACGGCTCCGCCTACCAGGGCTTCAGCTTCGGTGCGCAGAAGAGCATCGCCGGAGAGCTGGTCTTCCAGACGGGCATGGTCGGCTATCCCGAGTCGCTGACGGACCCTTCGTACCGCGGCCAGATCCTCGTCATCACCTTTCCCCTCGTCGGAAACTACGGCGTGCCCTCGCGCGAGACCATGGACGAGCTGCTCGGCGACCTGCCGGCGCACTTTGAGTCCTCGCAGATCCACATCGCCGGCCTGGTCACCGCCTCCTACTGCGGCGAGGACTTCTCCCACTTCCTCGCTGCCTCGTCGCTCGGTGCCTGGCTGAAGGAACAGGGCATCCCCGCCATCTACGGCGTTGACACGAGGGCCCTGACCAAGAAGATCCGCCAAAAGGGCAGCATGCTAGGCAAGATGCGCCTCCAGACCCAGGTCCTGACAGACGGCCCCACCACCAACGGCCTCGTTCCTAGTGCCCTGGCCAGCCTGTCTCTGGAGCACTTTGCCGAAATTGATTGGGTGAATCCGAATCAGCAGAACCTTGTGGCAGAGGGTGAGTCGCGAAGCCCCATGCCTTTTTCTCCGAAGACATGCTCACCTCCGTGTAGTGTCCGTCAGGGAACCTAAGCTGTACAAGCCACCCCCATCCGTGGCTACCCGCAAGCACCCCTCTGGACGACCGATCCGTGTCCTCTGTGTCGATGTTGGTATGAAATATAACCAGCTGAGGTGCTTCCTCAAGCGCGGCGTCGAGGTCATGGTCTGCCCCTGGGACCACGACCTGGCCAGGGAAGCCGGTGATCAGTACGATGGCCTTTTCATCTCCAACGGTCCCGGCGACCCGGCCGTCCTCGACGTCACCGTAAAGAACATCCAGGCTGCCATGGAGAAGAACAAGACCCCTGTCTTCGGCATCTGCCTCGGACACCAGCTGCTTGCCAGGGCATCCGGTGCCAAGACGACCAAGATGAAGTTCGGTAACCGCGGACACAACATCCCCTGCACGAGCATGGTTACTGGAAAGTGCCACATCACCTCGCAGAACCACGGCTTTGCCGTTGACGCCAACTCCCTGCCTACCGGCTGGAAGGAGCTTTTCGTCAACGCCAACGACGGCAGCAACGAGGGCATCATGCACGCCGAAAAGCCCTACTTCAGTGTGCAGTTCCATCCTGAGAGCACGCCCGGTCCGAGAGACACCGAGTTTCTCTTCGATGTCTTCATCGACACGATTGCCAACTGTGCCGAGAACCCTGCTCTTCTGCAGCGACCGGTGACCTTCCCCGGCGGCACCGCTAAGGAGAACGAGATGCTTCACCCCCGAGTGTCGGTCAAGAAGGTCCTCGTCCTCGGCAGTGGTGGTCTCAGCATTGGACAGGCTGGCGAGTTTGACTATTCGGGCAGCCAGGCTATCAAGGCTCTCAAGGAAGAGGGTATTCATACCATCTTGATCAACCCCAATATTGCCACCATCCAGACGTCCAAGGGACTGGCTGACAAGGTGTACTTCCTGCCTGTCAACGCCGAGTTTGTGCGCAAGGTCATCCACTATGAAAGACCCGACGCCATCTATGTTACCTTTGGAGGTCAGACTGCCCTTCAGGTCGGCATTGAGCTCAAGGATGAGTTCGAGGGTCTCGGCGTCAAGGTTCTGGGAACCCCCATTGAGACCATCATCACGACCGAGGACCGTGAGCTGTTCGCGCGGAGCATGGAGTCGATTGGTGAGAAGTGCGCCAAGTCCGCTTCGGCCAACAACATCGACGAGGCCATGCACGTTGTCAAGGACATTGGCTTCCCCGTCATTGTGCGTGCCGCCTACGCCCTGGGTGGCCTGGGAAGTGGCTTCGCCAACAACGAGTCCGAGTTGCTGGAGCTTTGCAACAAGGCATTCGCCGCCAGCCCCCAGGTCCTGATCGAGCGCAGTATGAAGGGCTGGAAGGAAATCGAGTACGAGGTTGTCCGAGACGCCCAAGACAACTGCATTACCGTCTGCAACATGGAGAACTTTGACCCTCTCGGCATCCACACGGGCGATTCTATTGTCGTTGCTCCCTCCCAAACCCTGTCGGACGAGGATTACAACATGTTGCGGACCACAGCCGTCAACGTCATCCGACACCTTGGCGTCGTCGGAGAGTGCAACATCCAGTATGCCCTGAACCCCTTCTCGAGAGAGTACTGCATCATCGAGGTCAATGCTCGTTTGTCGCGATCTTCGGCGCTGGCTTCCAAGGCCACTGGCTATCCTCTGGCCTTCATTGCTGCCAAGCTTGGTCTCGGCATCCCTCTGAAGGAGGTCTCCAACTCCGTCACCAAGGTCACCTGCGCTTGCTTCGAGCCTTCGCTCGACTACGTCGTCGTGAAGATGCCCCGATGGGATCTGAAGAAATTCACACGAGTCTCGACCCAGCTTGGCTCTTCTATGAAGAGTGTCGGTGAAGTCATGAGCATTGGACGTTCGTTCGAGGAGGCTATTCAAAAGGCCATCCGCGCCATCGACTTCCACAATCTGGGCTTCGGGGAGACCCCGGCTCTGATGAGCATCGACGATGAACTCCAGACACCTTCCGATCAGCGTCTGTTCGCCATTGCCAACGCCATGCACGAGGGGTACTCTGTTGACAAGATCTGGGAAATGACCAAGATCGACAAGTGGTTCCTGCGCAAGCTCAAGGGCCTGAGCAACTTCGCCAAGGACATGTCCAAGCTTACGACCAAGGACATTGCGAGATCGCCTGATCTCATCCTGCAGGCCAAGAGACTCGGTTTCTGCGACCGGCAACTGGCCAAGTTCTGGGATTCCAACGAAATCGCCGTCCGCAGAATGAGACTGGACGCTGGCATCAAGCCCTTCGTCAAGCAGATTGACACGGTGGCCGCCGAATTCCCCGCGTTCACGAACTACCTCTACCTCACCTACAACGCCTCCGAGCACGATGTTGATTTCACTGATCACGGCGTCATGGTTCTCGGCTCTGGCGTCTACCGAATCGGCTCGTCCGTCGAATTCGATTGGTGCTCTGTTCGCGCCATCCGAACTCTGCGCAAGACTGGTTTCAAGACCATCATGGTGAATTACAACCCGGAGACGGTAAGCACAGATTACGATGAGGCCGACAAGCTTTACTTTGAGAACATCAACCTCGAGACGGTGCTGGACATCTACCAGCTCGAGGCCGCCGGTGGTGTTTTGGGTGCCATGGGTGGTCAGACCCCCAACAACATCGCTCTGCCCCTCCACCGTGCCGGTGTCAAGGTTCTCGGTACCTCTCCGGAGATGATTGACATGGCCGAGAACCGTTACAAATTCTCGCGCATGTTGGATGTCATCGAAGTTGACCAGCCTACTTGGAAGGAGCTCACTAGCTTCGAGGAGGCCAGAGAGTTCTGCAACAACGTGAGCTACCCTGTGCTCGTCCGACCATCTTACGTGTTGTCTGGCGCTGCCATGAACACGGTCTATTCCGAGAAGGACTTGGTCAACTACCTGACCCAGGCTGCTGAGGTGTCTCGGGAACACCCCGTCGTCATTTCCAAGTACATTGAGAATGCCAAGGAGATCGAGATGGATGCTGTGGCCAAGGACGGTGTGGTCGTTGGACACTTCGTCTCGGAGCACGTCGAGAACGCCGGTGTTCACTCTGGAGATGCCACACTGATCCTGCCTCCCCAGGACCTGGAGGCAACGACCATCGAGCGTATCGAAGAGGCCACGCGCAAGATTGGTGCTGCCCTGAACGTCACTGGACCCTTCAACATCCAGTTCATTGCCAAGGACAACGATATCAAGGTTATCGAGTGCAACGTCCGCGCTTCGCGCTCGTTCCCCTTCGTTTCCAAGGTCATGGGCGTTGACCTGATTGAGATGGCCACCAAGGCCATCATGGGTCAGCCCTTCCAGGAATACCCTCCCACGAGCCTGGCCCCCGACACGGTCGGTGTCAAGGTTCCGCAGTTCAGCTTCTCGCGTCTCTCTGGTGCCGACCCCGTCCTCGGTGTGGAAATGGCGTCGACCGGCGAGGTTGCCTGCTTCGGCGTGGACAAGTACGAGGCTTACCTCAAGGCCCTGTTGTCCACTGGATTCAAGATTCCCAAGGCCAACATTCTCCTGTCTATTGGCTCCTTCAAGGACAAGAAGGAGATGCTTCCTTCGGTGCAGAAACTCCACAGGATCGGGTACAAGCTGTTTGCGACTGCCGGTACTGCAGACTACCTGCAGGAGCACGGTGTGCCGGTGCAGTTCCTCGAGGTGCTGGGACGTGACGAGGACATGAACTCCGAGTTCTCCCTCACGCAGCATCTTGCCAAGAACACCATTGACCTGTACATCAACCTGCCCTCCAACAACAAGTACCGCCGACCTGCCAGCTACATGAGCAAGGGTTACAAGACTCGTCGTATGGCTGTCGACTACCAGATTCCTCTTGTCACCAATGTCAAGAACGCCAAGATCCTCATCGAGGCCATCGCAAGACACGTCTACCTCGACGTGTCGAAGCGAGACTTCCAGATCACCCAGGAGCCTGCGGCTCCCAAGCCGGCTTTGCCCGCCAAGACGCCCGAGATGAAGGCAACCATTCCTCCCATGGGTCGGGCCATCGAGAGCCCTAGGCGGCCCGGAAGCCGCGAGGGTCCCGGCGCCGCAGGGCTCGCCTCGCCTATGCGAGGCATGGGAGCCTTGGACGACTTTTCGTTGTCGCAGCCGTCGTCCATCAAGGCATCCGTCTTGCACCTCTTGTCGCAGCCTTCGAGCTTCACGAAGGCTAACGTGCTGTCCGTGAAGCAGTACACAAGAGCCGACCTGCACTTGTTGTTCACTGTGGCACAGGAGATGCGCCTTGGTGTGCAGCGCGAGGGTGTCTTGAACCTCCTTCGCGGAAAGGTCTTGTGCACGCTCTTCTATGAGCCTTCTACCAGGACGTCTGCTTCGTTTGACGCGGCCATGCAGCGCTTGGGAGGACGGACCGTTGCCGTCTCGACCTCTACCTCCTCAGTTCAGAAGGGCGAGAGCCTGCAAGACACTCTGCGCACGCTCGCCTGCTACGGCGACGCAATCGTGCTGCGCCACCCGCAGGAGGACTCGGTCAAGATTGCGGAGAAGTACAGCGACGTGCCGGTCATCAACGGTGGGAACGGTAGCATGGAGCACCCTACGCAGGCTTTCTTGGACCTCTTCACCATCCGCGAAGAGCTGGGCACGGTGCAGGGCCTCACGATCACCTTCGTGGGCGACCTCCTGTACGGGCGGCCGGTACATTCTCTGGTGTACCTGCTCCGCCACTACCAGGTGCAGATTCAGCTGGTGGCCCCCAAGGGCCTGGCACTGCCGGCCAGTGTCAGGGAGCAGCTCGTGTCGGCTGGGCAGCTGCTGTGCGAGTCAGAGACGCTGACGCCGGAGATTATCGCGCGAAGCGACGTGCTCTACTGCACCCGGGTGCAAAAGGAGCGCTTCGCGAGCGTGGAGCAGTACGAGAGTGTCAAGGGCTCGTACCGGGTGGACAATGCTGCGCTCAAGCACGCCAAGGAGTCGATGGTGGTGATGCACCCGCTGCCGAGGAATGAGGAGGTTGCCGACGAGGTGGACTTTGACCAGCGAGCGGCGTACTTCCGACAGGTATGTGCTCTTCGATGTTCCCCTCGATGAACCCCTGTGCTAACATGTTGTTGCAGATGCGTTATGGACTGTACTGTAGAATGGCGCTGCTTGCACTTGTCATGGCTTCCACGTAAGCTGTGATGGGGTCAGCCAGGCGGCGTGCCATTGATGGTGCTGAGTCGCGTTGAACTGAAACCCTTGTGAAAGGGTCGGGCGAAGAAAACTTGGCGAGACGGACTAGAGACGTTTACACTCCTTATTGATAGAACAGTTGCTTGAAAAGCATCTATTTTGCGTGGCAGTCTCCGTGGCAGGACTGGTCGTAGAGGCGTAACGAAGCCGTAGCCGGCGCTGGCCGCCATCTGCGTATGTTTACGTGTACGTAGTAATTTATACGTGCGTACGTATTATACGTATACGTATACGTATGTGTATGTATGTGTATGCGTATGTATGTTATGTATGTATATAGAGTATATAGAGTATATAGTAATAAATGCATTGCGTAGTCGTACGTGTTGTGTGTACTAGTCAAATGTCTTTTCTCTGTGTCGCCGAGTGCGCACCTCACTCGCCTGCGGCCCTGGCCCGCCGCCCGCCCCGCCGCGCTCATCCGATTCCGACGCCGACCTCAGCTAACCGGCAGCCGAACCACCGGACCCAGTTATAAGCTCGCATCGTGCATGTCATCGACTCACCACCACTCAGCCTCACCGTCGACGCTCACTGTCCGTCCACCCTGCTGCCCCATTCTCACCGCAGCACGCCTTCTGGTCTTCACCGCTACATGCGCTGGGCCAGCACCCGGTCCCTGCTTGCCCGCGCCGCCAGAATGGCGCTGTACGAGCCGCCCGCCGGCGCGGTTTCATCCAAACTCATCTGTAAGCCGTCGCATCGCGGCGTTCCAGAGACGTAGAGAGCGCACCGTTCCGTTGGCTAACTGCTCGTCGAGTCGCCCCAGCCGGCCACGAGGCCCACGGACAGGCGGCGCAGTTCACGCGCGGCACGCTCTCCCGCAGCGACCTGCGCGGCTCGTCGCCGGCGGCGCAGTTCCACGCGTGGTTCGCCGACGCCCAGGCCGAGCCCTCCATCGCGCAGCCAGAGGCGTGCACGCTGTCGACGGCCTCGCTGCCCGACGGCCGCGTCTCGTCGCGCGTCGTCTACCTCAAGGAGCTCGACAGCCGGGGCGCCTTCGTCATCTACTCCAACTTCGGCACGTCGCGCAAGGCGGCCGACCTGGCGTCCAACCCGCACGCCGCCCTCGTCTTCTACTGGCCCCCGCTGCAGCGTCAGGTGCGCGTCGAGGGCACGGCGAGCCGCTGCTCGCGCGACGAGAGCCAGCCCTACTTTGACACGCGCGTGCGCGGGAGCCGCATCGGCGCGTGGGCCAGCCGCCAGAGCCAGGTGCTCGAGCCGAGCGGCCGCGACGGCGACGACGGCCGCGCGCAGCTCGAGGGCTGGGTTGCCGAGACGGAGAAGCGCTTCGAGGGTACCGACGAGATCCCCGTGCCCGAGTTCTGGGGCGGGCTGAGGATCGTGCCCACCATGGTCGAGTTCTGGCAGGGCAGGGAGAGCAGGCTGCATGATCGCTTCGTGTACGAACGCGTCGAGAGCAAGGATGAGGATGCCGAGGAGCAGTGGACGATAAAGAGACTGAGCCCCTGAACGTACTCGATATATTGACGAGTACCGACAGGAATGTAGAACAGAGTCACGGTAGACGACAGATGCACGAATTGTTCCCATGATCAACAACCATCAAGAAAGCGTATGTTCATCAACAGATGTCAGGTGTATCAGGTCCCACATCCCATTACGTTTCCATATCTATTCCGCAGCATGACTCTCAAATAAGCCAGAATCGTCATCCAATGCCGCACGCCTGTCACAGCACCGCATTAAAACAGCCAGGGGGTATGTAAAAGCACAAAGCCTTTCCAGAACAGAAGATGCAACCTCCATCTTGCAGTTGACGCATGCATTTCGTTCTCTCGCAAAAAAAAAAAAAAAAAAAAAAAA